>CP097511.1:34252832-34500332 GCA_023547065.1 Musa troglodytarum
TATGGTACGGATGGTAAGGTAATGTATATGGTAAGTTGGGATAGCATCTACAGACCGAAAGATAAGAGGGGGCTAAATCTACGAAATCTGAGAGATTGGAATAAAGCTTATTTGGTACAGAAATTATGGGATCTTTTGCAAAACAAATCCTTATGGTCATAATGGGTTTCTGCTAGGTACCTATCTAAGGAATCAATCTGGGAAGTTTCAACAAAAACATATCATTCTACTGCTTGGAAAGGAATTTTGAAAGCAAGAAATTGGCTGATCAAACACATTTCTTATGCAATCTTTTTTGGGACTAGAATTAATTTGTGGTATGATCCTTGGGTTAATAGGAAGAGTATATTTCAATTGTATGGTGATAGAGTATGAAGAGATCTTGGGGCCCCTAAAGATTAGAAGGTTTCTGAGTTCATTGTTAACGGTACTTGGTGTCTTCCTAATCCTATTTCTCTTGATATGTTATCACTTTGGCCGACTATTACAACTCTTCCAATCAGGAACAACTCTTCAGATATGCTTAATTGACTTCATGACAATGAAAAATTTAGTGCTACATCAGCATAGAATCAAATCAGATAAAGAAACAACAAGTGGATCCCAAGCAATTGGACATGGGATAGACTGGGCTCACAGCGACATTCCTTATGCACATGGCAGGCCCTTCTTACAAAACTACCTGCAATAGATAATATGAAGCGAAAAGGTTTATATCTTGTTAACCAATGCTAATGGAAATCATCAACTTAGCAACTATACACCCCGATAGCTAAAGAGCTATGGTATATATGGAATGCAAATTGACACCCTCCAATGAATTGAAAACAAGGCAGATCGTTCAAGAATGAAGTAAGGGAAATATTCTAATCACTTATCAATAAAAAATTAATTAAATAATTAGAATAGCACTTTGAATTCCCTTAAGATGCGATAAACTAACAAGTTTGATAAGTCAAAGGAAAAGTAAAGATTTGGGTTTGAACGCCACAAGTAGAAAAGCTTGATAAGTTCTAAAGTTCATGCAAGAACTTAAAAACAAAATACTCACCAGTGTTAAAGAATTGTTATACTTCCCAAAATTGTTTGTCTTACATTGAGAGTTAGCCTCATTTATATAGTATGAGGATAGTACAAAGGGATTGAAAGCATTAAATAATATTCATATTCTTAATTCATGAATTTTGGTAAACATTGCTGAATAGGCTTTAATTCTTCAAGATGAGATCTTCAAATTTGTCCTTCTCTCTTCATGATCATGTTGACTATTTTCGGCTCTTATTGTAACCATAGAACCTTGATTGAGTCTTGACTAGTGTTAGGACTCTAGCTATGAGAGTCCTAATTTAGTTTCATTGATAAGGGCATTCATGTAAATCCTATTTAGCCGACCCCTATTAAAGAGGTGAAGAGGCCTGCTAGGTTAGGGTTAGGTTGCTTCTTAGAAAAGGAGTCCTATTAGAGAAAGAGTCCTATTAGAAGTAGGAGTCCTATTAGAGAGAGACTCCTATTAGAAGTAGGAGTCTTATTAGAGAAAGAGTCCTATTAGAAGTAGGAATCCTATTAGGGAAAGAGTCCTATTAGAATTAGGAGTCCTACTAGAGAAAGAGTCCTAATTAGAAGTAGGAGTTGGTTAGAAGTAGGAGTCTTGAGTAAGAGTTCTATTAGGAGTTGGGGTTTAGAAGCCCTATAAATAGCCATGTATTCACCCTCTTTTCATCATGAATAGATCAATCTTTTAGCAGCCTTTGAGCAGCAACTTAGAGGAAGGAACCCCTATAGAGTTCCAAGGAGGTCGATCCCCTATAGAGATCAACCCCAAGCATAGAATCTGCAAGGATTCTAACACTTGGTATCAGAGCAGCATTCTTGGCATTTCGCTACCCTTCCACAGCCATCCACCAACCCTCCACAATCGCCCAAAGTAATTCCCATAATTGCTTAGAAGATCATCGTCGAATTCCGTCATCATCTCCATCACCGTAGATCATCCTTTGAACTTCCCATGAATTGCAATAGGTTCGGTTATCTATCTTGTTGCTGCTGCAATTTAGTTATCCTTATTAAAAAAAATCCAAAAAATTCGTTCCTATATTGCTGCATAAACTTTTCGTCGCAAAGTTTTCATTTCTACAATGAAAGTTGCACTGCAGAATTTCAGCTACATAGCTATCTTTCTGATCTTGCTACTGCATTTTTTCTTTCTAAATCTCTATGAAATTTTTATGATGACTTTGACACTTCCTAACAGTGGTTTTCCCTTTGGTTTTGTCAAAAAATTCTTGATATAAATCACTTATCTTTTACGTCCAAACTACTGCACTTTAGACGTAAAAATCTGCTATAGTACCTCTCTATGATCCTCAATTTTGCTGAATCTCTTGCTATCGTTTCTTTCTACAAAATTATTAACAACATTACCTCTCCCTTATCAGTAGATTCCCTTTTAGTTTTACTTGAATCTCTTTTGAAAATTTTTGAAAAAAATTACATCTTTACTATTGGAATTTTTTTGGCAAAAAATCTGGTATTGCACCTTTGTCCTTTTTTCTTTTCCGTAACCTACCAAACCCTAGCCACCTTGCTGCCACAAACTAAGATGTCTTTAGGGCATCCATCTAGCCTTAAGACGTAGCTATCATAACCTAGTTTCATAATCCTAACAACATCAAAAACTATAGCCCAAGATAGTAAACCATTACAACTGAACCCTTCTATCATCGATCTATTGTCCGAACCTTCTACCACCCCATGTCATTAACTCATCAACAGAAAAAAGACAAGGGCATCTCTGATCTATAGGCATATGCTATGGCTTCTCAAGATCCAATTGATGCCAAATTTGAAGCATGGGAATCTCGGATTGAATCACGACTTGAATCGCGCTTGGTAGACAAATTGCGCGCTTTGTTTGCAGAATTCAGAATTGGACAACCATTGAGTCCATCCAAATTACTGCAATGAGAGAATTCAGAAAGGACCCTAGAGAAGGAGGGACAGCCCTCAGACGTGCTTCAACCATACATGAGGGTGGACTTCCCAAGATGGGAAGAAGAAGACCCAACGGGGTGGATTTCACGTGCCGAACGTTACTTTCGCTACTACCGAACGTTGGATAATACTATGGTGGAGATTGCTATCATCCACCTTGAAAGAGATGCTATTCAATGGTACAATTGGCTGGAATATAATCATGGGGCTCTGACATGGAATCAATTTAAGAATGCACTGCTGAACCGTTTCGGACCTACGGAGTATGAAAATATCGACGGCCAACTCGCAAAGATTCGACAAACCTCTACGATTTAAGAGTACCAAACTAGGTTTGAGAAGCTATCCTATCTTGCTCGTGATTAGACTAACCATCAATTATTAGGAACATTCATCGAAGGACTCAAGCCAGAGATAAAAGGGGAAGTTAAGGCGCGATAGCCTCGTACCGTGATGGCTATAATTTCTTTTGCCCGAATACAAGAAGAACGGCTCAACCAAGATGCTTGGAGGATGAGAACCACTTCTAGAACCTCAGCATATAAACCCCCTTCTACTCCCAGCCATCCTTCACTATCAAAAAAATTGACAAGAGAAGAACTACGTGATCGATCAATAAATGGTCTTTGTTGGCATTGCGACGAGCCGTGGAACCGTGATCATCGCTGCAAAAGGGGCCACCTCCTATTGATTGAACCTTTTGAAGATATGGAGGAGGAGGTCCAGGAGTATGAGAAAGAGATCATGGATGAAAAATAGTAACCAATTGATATTATGATGCATGCCCTTGTCGGTTACGTGATCCCACAAACAATGAAAGTGGAAGGATTTTTGAAGCAACAACCGATCACCATTCTTATTGACACCGGGAGCACTAATAATTTTATGAATAGCAAGGTTGCTGTTTGGATGGCCTTACCTATTAAGAATTGTAGCAGGTTTGATGTTAAGGTCGCAGATGGATGAATTTTGAAGTGTGATCGTAGGTGCCCACGGGTGAAACTGTTACTGTAAGATCAAGAGATAATTACAGATTTTTTCCTCCTCCCTCTCGATGATTATGAGGCCATGCTTGGCATTGAATGGTTGATGACATTAGGTGATGTTTCTTGGAATTTTTTAAAATTAATTATGAAATTTTACAGTAAGGGAAAACAGGTGATAATGTGCGGGAAACGTGTGGCCGACGTAATGACGATTTGCACACAACGAATGGAGAAAGTTTTGCATAAAGCATGCAGCAGCTTTTTGGTACAACTTGAGTAACAATCTAAGAGAGAGCCAACCAAATTTGAAGATCCGAACCTACTTCCCTTGCTTGTTGAATTTTCAGATATATTTGACGAACCACGCAGCCTACCTCCTAACCACCGGCATGATCATCGTATACCAATTCTTCCAAGCAAACCTCTAGCAAATACTCGACCATATCAGTATCCACATCTCTAAAAAGATGAAATAGAAAGGATTGTAAAAGAGATACTTGAAATAGAAGTTATTCAGTCAAGTTGCAGCCCCTACTCTTCACCGGTGCTCCTCGTACGAAAGAAAGATGGAACATGGCGAATGTGCATTGATTACCAAGCTCTCAACGACATAACCGTCAAGGACAAGTATCCTATTCCAGTAGTAGATGAAATAAAGGGAGCACGAGTCTACACAAAGCTAGACCTTCGATCCGGGTATCATCAAATACGAGTGTGCGAAGAAGACATACCGAAAACTACCTTTCGAACGCACAACGGTCACTACGAATTTCTGGTAATGCCCTTTGGTCTCACCAATGGTCCCTCCATCTTCCAAAGCCTTATGAATGATATTTTCTGGAGTTATCTTCGAAAGTTTGTGCTAGTTTTCTTCGACGATATCCTTATTTACAACCCTTCTATTGAAAGTCATATTCAACACTTACGACTTGTTTTGATAATTTTGTGAGAACATGTTCTTTTTGTCAAAAAAATGAAGTGTAGCTTTCTTCAACAAAAGGTGGAATATCTTGGGCATATCATATTAGAGGAAGGGGTGGTAGTGGACCCCTCCAAAATTGAAGCAATGCAGAACTGGCCGACCCCAAGGAACATAAAATCGCTGCGCGGCTTTCTCGGTTTAACAGGTTACTACTGTAAGTTCGTGAAAAACTATAGAAAGATCAGTGCACCTCTTACTTCCTTAATGAAAAAAGCTGTTTTCTAGTGGTTAGACAAAGCCACCACCGCCTTCGACGAACTTAAAGTCGCAATGATAACAACACAAATACTAGCATTACCCGACTTCGGTAAGACTTTTATTATTGAAGCCGATGCCTCCGGAGTAGGAATTGTGCTGTACTAATGTAAGATGGTCGCCCCCTCACTTATACTAGTAAGGTGTTATCTCCTTCCCATCTCAAGATGACTATTTAAGATAAGGAGATGCTCGTGATTGTGCATGCGGTGTCCAAATGGAGACCGTACTTGATCGGGCGACGCTTTCAAATCAAGACCAACCATAAAAGCCTAAAATATTTTTTGGAGTAGAAGATATCTTCTCTTAAGCAGCAAAAATGGGTAACAAAGCTTCTTGGATATGATTATAAAATAACTTACAAAAAGGGGAAAAATAATATTGTTGCAAATGCGCTTTCGCGGCTACCAGAGCAAGCTGAATTTTTAGCTGTTTCACTTCCGACCAGTGACTTCCTTGAGGATATTAGGAGGGAATGGCAAGATAATCCGAAAATGAATAAAATCATAAAAAAATTGGAGGAAGCACCAAGCTCCATGGCTCATTACAATTGAGACTCAAAGGACTTACGATATAAAGGATACATTGTGCTTGTGCCAAATTCTACTTGCATAAAGACCATCCTTTAAGAGATGCATTCCATACCTGTGGCTGGGCACTCTGGGTTCCTTAGAACCTATAAAAGAATTAAGCAAAATTTTTATTGGATAGGGATGAAAAATATGTTTGCTAAATTTGTAGTACAATGTGATGTATGTCAACGACACAAAGGTGAGACAGTGGCAAGTCCTAGAAAGTTGCAACCTCTACCCATCCTAGAATCAATATGGACTGATATATCAATGGATTTCATTGAAGGGCTTCCCTCATCACAAGGAAAAGGTACAATTTTTGTCATGGTTGGTCGCCTTACAAAGTATGCTCACTTTTGTGTCATCCGTAATCCCTATATTGCTTCTAGTATTGCTCGAATCTTTATGGAGAATATTGTAAAATTACATAGGATGCCGAGATCTATTATAAGTGATCATGATAGGGTCTTCACGAGCAAATTTTGGACAGAGTTATTCCAAATGTAGGGCACTAAATTAAAGATGAGTACGGCATATCACCCACAAATCGACAACCAAACTAAAGTGGTGAACAGGTGTTTGGAGAC
Organism: Musa troglodytarum; assembly: GCA_023547065.1. Taxonomy (NCBI): domain Eukaryota; kingdom Viridiplantae; phylum Streptophyta; class Magnoliopsida; order Zingiberales; family Musaceae; genus Musa; species Musa troglodytarum. The sequence continues at coordinate 34,259,206 of CP097511.1, forward strand.
ATATCTTAGATGCTTCACCAGTGATCGACCAAAAGAATGGACAAAGTGGCTTCCCTAGGCTAAGTGGTGGTATAATACAACTTATCATTCCTCCACAAAATATACTCCCTATGAGGCTATGTATGGTCGACCCCCCCTGTAATTCCAAAATATATGTTGGGCACATCTAAAGTAGAACAAGTAGACAGGAAACTACAAGACAGAGACAAAATACTGAAGTTGCTAAAAGATAATCTCACTGCAGCACAAGCAAGGATGAAATAGCAATATTATCAACATAAAGATGAAAGAGAATTTTCAGTAGGAGATTGAGTCTTCCTACGGCTCCAGCCATACAAGCAAATATCAATCCAAACTAGAGCATCTATGAAACTTTCACCTCGGTTCTATGGACCCTACCAGATTTTGGAGTGCACTGGAGCAGTAACATACAAATTGGACTTACCCGCCAGCTCCCGAATCTATCCAATCTTCCATGTATTATGTTTGAAGCTCAAGTTGGGATAACATGAGACAGCCTAAAGCCATCCACTAAATATAACTATCCATGGAGAGCTCCAGACTCAACTAAGTGCCATTATTGATCGACGAATTATGACTCGACGACAATGACCTACTATTGAAGTATTAATACAGTGGGCAAACCTACCAGCAGAAGATGCCACTTGGGAGAACTATGATGACTTGAAGATCAAATTTCCAGAATTCATGGATTGTCAACCTCGAGGACAAGGCTGATTTGAAGAGGGTGGCTCTGTTAGGACTTTAGCTATGAGAGTCCTAATTTAGTTTCATTGATAAGGGCATTCATGTAAATCCTATCTAGCCGACCCCTATTAAAGAGGTGAAGAGGCCGGCTAGGTTAAGGTTAGGTTGCTTCTTAGAAAAGGAGTCCTATTAAAATAGGAGTCTTATTAAAGAAAGAGTCCTATTAGAAGTAGGAGTCCTATTAAAGAGAGACTCCTATTAGAAGTAGGAGTCCTATTAGAGAAATAGTCATATTAGGGAAAGAGTCCTATTAGAATTAAGAGTCCTACTAGAGAAGGAGTCCTAATTAGAAATAGGAGTTTGTTAGAAGTAGGAGTCTTGAGTAAGAGTCCTATTAGGAGTTGGGGTTTAGAAGCCCTATAAATAGTCATGTATTCACCCTCTTTTCATCATGAATAGGTCAATCTTTTAGTAATCTTTGAGCAGCAACTTGGAGGAAGAAACCCCTTATAGAGTTCCAAGGAGGCCGATCCCCTATAGAGATCAACCCCAAGCTTAGAATCCGCAAGGGTTCTAACAATTAGCTTGATCCTTCCAAATGTTTTCCAATAAACAAGTTTAGGCTTCTTTCATCCTCTTAACTTTAGCTCCTATCATTGGTCCTCCATGAATAGTTAAATGGTCTTTAATAGAATTATGATCAACTTGATGGTTCCTATCATTCCCCCTTTCCTTGAAAGGATTTGTCCTCGAATCAGAGCCTCCATCATCGTGATTTTATTGATGGCTTTGCAATCAACACATATTCTCCAAGATTCATCCTTTTTAGGCACCAAAAGAACAGGAACTGCATATGGACTCATGCTTTCTCACATATACCCCTTTTCCATAAGCTCACTGACTTGCTTTTGAATTTTCTTGATCTCTTCTGGGTTGCATCTATATGCTGGCCTATTTGGTATGCTTGCACTTGGAATGAAATGAATTTGATGCTCAATTCCTTTAATTGGTGGCCAACCATTGGGAACTTCTTTGGGAAAGATATCCTCATTTTCCTGCAAAAGATCAACAATAATACTAGGAAAACTTTTGTAAATTTTATTAGAAGAAATCAAAATGTCCTTGTATATAAGTATAAGGGCTGCCTCATAGTTAAGGCTTTTTTCACATCACTCATTTTGGCATAATCACTCATTTTTCTTTCACTCAAGCCTTATTTTCTCTCCCCTTGTGTTTCCCAATACTCTCATTTTTATCACTCATCTAATCATTTTCTTTTTTTCCTCTTTCTTGCTCCCTCCCTAAAGTTTGGATTAATGAAGACTCAAGCTCCTCATATTATTGTTTTATGCACATATGGTCTTCAAGAATTGTCTTTGGAGGTAAAGGTCCAAGCTGATATTTCTGTTCATCCATGATCAAGGAATAACGATTCTTAAACCCATCATGTATTACCCTACGATCATATTGCCATGGTCTCCCCAACAACATGTGACCCGCATACATAGGTACCACATCACACCAAACTTTATCCTTATATCTATCAATTGAAAAAGGACTAACACTTGCCGATTTACCTTTACTACACCACTATCATTCAACCATTGCAACTTGTAAGATTTTGAATGTTTGATAGTAGGCAATTTTAGTTTCTCCATGAGCAAGGTACTTGCCACATTCGTATAACTTCCGCTAACAACAATCACATTACACAATTTGTTAGCAATCAAACAACGAGTATGAAACAGATTTTCACGTTGTTCACCATGTTCATCATTTATACTATGCAAACTAAGTGTATGTTGAATAACTAAAATTTCACCTTTAGCATACTCTACATCACTAGCATCCTCTGGAATGTCATCATCATCCTCTCTTTCACTTTCCGATTCCATAATCCTATCCCTTATGATCATAACTCTTTTATTAGGACATTTACGTGCTACATGTCCATGCCCAAGGCACTTAAAACACTTAATACCTCTACTTTGATTAGGTTGATTCTCACCTTTACCCTTGCTGCCTAATTCATTTTTGCCTTTAATTGCATTAATTTTAGGCTTAACAATGGGTATATCATCCTTTTTACTCTAATTTGGTTTCCAAGAAGAAGAAAAACCAGAATAAGGTTTTGAATCATACCTTATGCCTTTTCTTTTGAGTTGCCTCTCAATCTTGATGGTCATATTCACCATATCCTCAATCTCCACATAATGTTGCAACTCCACAAGATCAGTAATGTTCTTGTTTAATCCACTCAGGAATTAAGCCATAGTAGCCTCACGGTCTTCCTCCACATTAGTCGTTATCATGGTTATCTCCATCTCCTTGTGATATTTTTCAACACTCAAGGAACCTTATATCAAAGTTTGTAGCCGTTGATACAAATCCCAATAGTAATAGCTTAGGACGAATCTCCACCTCATGATTTGTTTCATCTCCAACCAAGTCTCTATGGGCCTTTCACCATTTCTACGCCTGTCTTTACATAATCGATCCCACCAAATTATAGCATAATCGTAAAATTCAATAGCAGCTAATTTTACCTTTTTCTCTTCGGAGTAGTTGTGACATTCAAAGATCAGCTCCACTTTTCGTTCCCACTCCAAATAAGTATCTGGATTATTCTTTCCTTGAAAAGAAGAAATTTTCATTTTGATGCTGCCTATGTTTCTGTCCACACTATCAAAACGTCCTCTCCTAGTTTGTCTCCTAGGATTAACATCTTGACCAATTAGTGTGACTTGGTCATCGTCGATGTTATCTCCATCGTTATATTCATTGTGGATGAATGGTGGTTGTCTCCTATGCCATGGTTCATCTTCCAGTTTATTAATTGCATCATCATGCCTTTCTAGATGATCTCTTACATCTCCTATCACTTTGAACATACATTCAAATTGTTGTTATATTACTTGAAGCAAAAGATCATTTGATGAAGCACTTGCTTCTTTTTCTTTAGACATGTTTGTAACCGAAAAAACAAAGTTAGAATAGCCTCACCAACACTCCTTCATGTGTTTCACTCAAGATTTGATTTACTCCACTCGTGTTTTCACACAATGTTTAGTTTTTCTTGATATTGATCTCACCACTCTTGTCTTTTAACTCTCTTGTTTTGTTCTTTGAGTTCTTAGATTAACTAAAAAAAACTTAAACAAACAATTCAGATTGTGGCAATTCAAGGGTATTGAAATTGGACATAAAAGCAAAAAAAATATAAGCCAATTTAAAGGTGTGTGTAATATAAAGATTAGAATTCAAGTATCAAATGAATAAAGAAAATTTTCTGGAATGGAAAAAGAAAATTCCAAACCTGAAATAAGAATTCAAAATAATGAAGATAGAATTCTGTAATTTGCACGAAGTCGAATTCACAATTTTTTTAAAAAATTTTGATCTCTTTCTTTCTTTCTTTCTTTTTTTTTATTTTTACCTTTGATCTTCTCCTCTCTCTTTTTTTTTCTTTGATCTTTGATTTCCTCTCCTCTTTTTTTTTTACTTTTGATTTTCTCTCTCTTTTTTTTTAACTTTTTGCTCTCTTTCTTTTTTTGACAATAAAGTGAGGGAAAAAAATGAAGAATAAAAACAGTAATAGCATAAGAAACACAACAATAAGGAGGAAGGAAGAATAGCAATTATGGATATCATGATAAAAGAAGAATAAGAGAACAGGAAAAAGCTAAAAGATAACAAATAAACGGATAAGCAAACCTCAAACTTGATCCGTGCTCTGATACCAAATGATAAAAATCATCAACTTAGCAACCATACACTCCGATAGCTAAATAGCTATGATACATATGGAATGCAAATTGACACCCTCCAATGAATTAAAAATATGACAGATCGTTCAAGAATGAAGTAAGGGAAAATATTCTAATCACTTATTAATAAAAAATTGATTAAATAATTAGAATAATACTTTGAATTCCCTTAAGGCGTCACAAACTAACAAGTTTGATAAGTCAAAGGAAAAGCAAAGATTTAAGTTTGAACGCCACAAGCAGAAAAGCCTAATAAGTTCTAAAGTTCATGCAAGAACTTAAAAATAAAACACTCACCGATGTTGAAGAATTGTTATACTTCCCAAATTTGTTTGTCTTACATTGAGAGTCAACCTCATTTATATAGTATGAGGATAGTACAAAGGGAATAAATGCATTAAATAATATTCATATTCCTAATTCATGAATTTTGGTAAACATGGCTGAATGGACTTTTATTCTTCAAGATGAGGTCTTCAAATTTGTCCTTCTCTCTTCATGATCATGTTGACCATTTTAGGCTCTTCTTGCAACCATAGAACCTTGATTGAGTCTTGACTAGCTTGATCCTTCCAAATGTTTTCCAATAAACAAGTTAAAGCTTCTTTCATCCTCTTAGCTTTAGCTCTTGTCATTGGTCCTCCATGAATAGTTAAAGGGTCTTTAATAGAATTATGATCAACTTGATGGTTCATATTAGATTCTCTCTTTGTATGCAACAGGAAGAAAGTATTGATCATCTCTATTTTGCTTGCGACTATACTAATTGGATATGGACGAAGATTCTAAAGAGATTTGAACTACATAGGCTATCAATGCCAAATCTGCATCAAGAACTAGAACAACTGCAGTAAAGCTTCTCAAGAAAAGGGCTTCTTACATAACTAGCAAAGATTACCTTCAGATGTGCTATTTGGTGGATTTGGAGGGAGAAGTGTAGCAGAATCTTTGAGGGCCACAACACACACAATGCTCACCTTTTGCTCGAGATACTTAGTGACTCAAGATCATGTATGGAGCAGGATCTTAGAAATGAAGCATTTAACAAGTAGAGAAAAAGATATCTTTATCAGATTCAATTTTATAATTCGTTAATGCTTTCTAGAATGAGGTTGTTGTATTGTGTGCTTCTATTCTTCAATAATATGATGTATTCACAGGTCGTATAGGAATGGTTGGATATTCCATTTTGCTATTTGTTGACTATAATAAAGCATCATAGTCTACAACATGTGTAGTCATGGCTACTTTTTTGTTTAACTTCTCTTGGAGATGAGTCTAGTGGAGTAAGACCATTCCACCTTTTTGAGGTGGGGTGCATTCTTCTAGGCTGCTCTAAGAGATCTCAGGCTATAGTCTACGGCTTGTATAGACAAAGCTATTTTGTACAAACTTCATACTAAATATAATTAACATTTAGTTACCAAAAAGAAAGTTTTCATGGATTTGTTTTGACACAACAATCTTCGCATGACGACGGAACCTTTCTACGGGAAATCTATGATTTTGTTTTTTGTTCTTCCACTACGCATGTGATGTTACCCCATAGGATTTCCCAACATGTGGAAAGTCGATGTTTGATCGATTTTTTTTCACACCATCTTGAAAATTCAAAATATTGATAATTCCAAACTTATAAGGCCTAGGGAAGTTGTATAACCTTGGTTTCACCAATAAACGTGATGGTCAAAAAGTTTACGCAAAGTCAATATTTGATCGATTTTTTTCACACCATCTTATAAATTCAAAGTATTGATCATTCCCAACTTAATAGGCATAGGGAAGTTGTATAACCTTGGTTTTTCTAAAAAATGTGACGGTCATAATGTTGGCGCAAAGTTGATGTTTGATTGGTTTTTTTCGCACCATCTCCAAAATTAAAAATATTGACCATTCCCAACTTATTAGGCCTAAGGAAGTTGAATAAATTTGGTTTCACCAAAGAAACGTGGTGGTCATAAAGTTTACCTAAAGTCGATGTTTGATCGGATTTTTTCGCACCATCTCGAAAATTCAAAATATTGACAATTCCAAACTTATAAGGCCGAGGGAAGATGTATAACCTAGGTTTTGCAAAAAAACGTGATGGTCCTAAATTTTGCACAAAGTTGATGTTTGTTTGATCGATTTTTTTGCACCATCATGAAAATTTAAAATATTGAACATTCCCAACTTATGAGGACTAGGAAAGTTGTATAACATTGGTTTCACCAAAAAAACGTGACGGTCATAAAGATTGCCCAAAGTCGATGTTTAATCGATTTTTTTTGCACCATCTCGAAAATTTAAAATATTGACCCTTCCCAACTTATTAGGCCTTGGGAAGTTGATAACCTAGGTTTCTAAAAAAAATGTGATGGTCATAGAGTTTGTAGAAAGTCGATGTTTGATCATTTTTTTTTTGCACCATCTCAAAATTTTAAAATATTGACTAACTTATTAGGCAAACAGAAGTTGAATAACCTTGGTTTTACCAAAAAAAATGTGAGGGTCATAAATTTGGCACAAAGTCGATGTTTGATTGGTTTTTTTCGCACATTCTCAAAAATTCAAAATACTGTCCATTCTCAACTTATTAGGCCTAGGAAAGTTGAATAACCTTGGTTTTGCCAAAGAATGTGACGGTCATAAAATTTACAAAAAGTCGATGTTTGATCGGTTTTTTTCATGTCATCTCAAAAATTTAATATATTGACCATTCCAAACATGTTAGGCCTAGGGAAGTTGTATAACCTAGGTTTTCATCAAAAAACATGATGGTCTTAAAGTTTATGGAAAGTTGATGTTTGATTGGCTTTTTCGCACCATCTCGAAAATTCAAAATATTGATCATTTCAAACTTATTTGGCCTAGGGATGTTGAATAACCTTAGTTTCGCCAAAAAACTTGATGGTCATAAAGTTTCCCCAAAGTTGATGTTTGATCCATTTTTTTTGCACCATCTCAAAAATTTAAAATATTGATCATTCCTAACTTATTAAGCCTAGGGAAGTTATATAACCTAGGTTTCGCTAATAAACGTGATGGTCATAAAGTTTACGCAAAGTTGATGTTTGTTCCATTTTTTTGCACCATCTCAAAAATTCAAAATATTGATGATTCTCTACTTATTAATCCAGAGAAGTTGAATAACCTTAGTTTTACTAAAAAACGTGACAGTCATAAAGTTTGCCCATAGTCGATGTTTGAATAGTTTTTTTTGCACCATCTCAAAAATTCAAAATATTGTTTATTCCTAACTTATTAGGCCTAGGGAAGTTGAATGGCCTTGGTTTTGTAAAAAAATGTGACGGTCATAAAGTTTGCACGAAGTCGATGTTTGATCGGTTTTTTTTGCATTATTGTGAAAATTCAAAATATTAAATATTCTAAACTTATTAGGCCTAGGGAAGTTGAATAAAATCGTACTCTATCACCATACAATTGGAATATACTCTATCCCTCAAAATCCATAACATTAAAATTTTTTTAACAACGATTAAATCCAAGAATCCAAACTAACATTTGAGGATGCAGAGAAACATTCAAATATCAATCATGTCCATAAAGCCTATGCAGTTATAATCATACATCAAATCACACGAACCTTTATAAGAACCGAAACCAACTTAACAAAATATTAACCTCACTTATAATTCCACAAGCGTAAGAATTATACAAAATATTACCCTCTCTTCAAAATCTCCTTCTATACCTAATTAGTGTAATCGCAAGCAAAATATAGATGATTAATACTTTCTTCCTGTTGCATATAAAGAGAGCATCGGTTAACAAGATAGATACCTCTTCGCTTCATATTGTGTATTGTAGGTAGTTTGGCAAGAAGGGCCTATCATGTGCATAAGGAATGTCTTTGTGAGCCTGGTCGATCCCATGTCCAACTGCTTGGGATCCATTTGTTATTTTTTTTTATTTAATTCCATGCAGGTATAGCGCTAAATTTACCATTGTCATAAATCCAAATAAGTATATCTGAAGAGTTGGTCCTGATTGGAAGAGCTGTAATGGTCGGCCAAAGTGATAGCATGTCAAGAGAAGTAGGATTAGGAAGACACCAAGCGCCGTTAGAAATGAATTTAGAAACCTTCCAATCTTTAGGGGCTCCAAGATCTCTTCGTACTCTATCACCATATAATTGATATATACTTTTCCCATTTACCCAAGGATCATATCACATATTAATGCTGGTCCCAGAAGAGATTGCATAAGAAATATGTTTGATTAGCCAATTCCTTGCCTTCAAAATTTCTTTCTAAGCAGCAGAATGATATGATTTTACTGAAACTTCTCAAATTAATTCCTTGGATAGGTACCTAGCAGAAACCCATGGTGACCATAAGGATTTGTTTTGCAAGAGATCCCAAAATTTCTATAACAAATAAGCTTTATTTCAATCTCTTAGATTTCTCAAATTCTAATCTTTCGGTTTATAGATGCTATCCCAATTTACCATATGCATTGCCTTACCATCCGTGCCATTCTAGAAGAAGTTCTTAAATAGCTGTTCAATATTCTAATGAAGTCCAACAAGCAGAAGAAATGCATTAGACCAATAAATATAGTAAGAGAACAACACAGATTGAATGAGTTCAAGTCGTCCTACTTTGGAAAGAAGTCTAGTTTTCTAGGAGAAAATTTTATTCTTTATTTTTTACAAGATAAGCTGATAGTGGATTTTGTGAATGCCAATGGATATAAGTGGGAGACACGGATAAGGAACTGGCATACTTCCCTCGCTAACCCCCAAAGTTTGTGTAATAAAATCTTTATCTTCAATGCAAGGACCCATATAGACTTTACTTTTTGCATGATTTAGTTGAAGGCCAGAAACCAAACTAAAGTCATTCAGAAAAATAGCTAGATTTTTCACTGAAGTAGAGTCATTATGAAGAAATATAATAAGATCATTTGCAAAAGTTATGTAGGATATATGAATAGAACTAATATGGGGTGCCTTAATGTTGTCATTAGAGATTGCCTCTTCCAACATACAGCTGAGTCCTTCTATTACAATTATAAAAAGATAAAGAGAAAGTGGATCACCTTGTCAGATGCCATTCGTGCTCTCAAAAAAACCAATAGGTGAACCATTGAAGAGAACCGAAAATTTTGGAGTTTCCAAACAGCATTGAATCCAATTAACCCATTATTGAGGGAAGTTCATACTAAGGAGCATCTTGTAGACAAAGTGTCTATTAACTGAATCAAATGTTTTTTGTATATCAGCTTTAAAACAGATTTTTGACCCTCTTGATTGGGAGTACAGATCCTTGACCAAGTCATTAGCATGAAGAACATTATGATATATATATTTCTCTTTAATGAAAACAGCCTGAGTAGGACTAATGATCTTGTGCATAATCTTTTGTATTCGATCCACAAACAGCTTGGAGAAGATCTTGTAAATAAAGTTACATAATGAAATATGCCAATAGTGCTCTAGTGAATCAGCCCCGGCATTCTTTGGAACTAAAGAAATAAAAGTACAATTTATCTCATTAAGAATATGACTTGAAGAGAAAAAATTCTGTCAAGCTTTAATCACATCATTACCAATGATAAGCCATGCAATTTGGTAAAATTCAGTTAGAAATCTATATGGACTAGGGCTTTTGTGCTTCGGTGACTTAAAGACAATTCTCGTAATTTCTTAATTTATAATTGGAGCATTGAGGATCGCGATAGCATCCGAATCAAGTTTTCTAGTAGGATCCACATGAATATTATTAGGCTATGCCTCATGATTGACTGCATCCAAATTCTCAATAAGAATAAAAAAATTATTCAGTGTGTATTTTAACTGCATCCAAATTCTCAATAAGATTATTATCATTGTCTTTACATTTCATGATGTAATTAATAGCCCTTCTAGTAGCAATGGCAGTATAGAAAATTTTCGTATTAGAATCCGCCAGAGTAAGCCAACACTGTCGTGACTTTTGTTTTGCAAAACATTCCTCCTGCTTTAAGGCATGCATAAATTGATACTAAGCTTCTGTCTCTTTATATTTCGCTAAAAAATGTGACAGTCATAAAGTTAGTGCAAAGTCGATGATTGATCGATTTTTTTCACACCATCTAGAAAATTCAAAATATTGACCATTCCTAACTTATAAGGCCTAGGGAAGCTGTATAACCTTGGTTTTACCAAAAAATGTGACGGTCATAAAGTTTACACAATGTCGATGTTTGATCGATTTTTTTCACACTATCTCAAAAATATAAAATATTGACCATTCCCAACTTATTAGAACTAAGGAAGTTGTATAACTTTGGTTTAACCAAAAAAACAAGACGGTTATAATGTTTGCGCAAAGTCGATGTTTCATCGATTTTTTTCGCACCATCTGAAAAATTTAAAATATTATCCATTCCTAACTTATTATTCTAAGGGAAGTTGAATAACCTTGGTTTCGCCAAAAAGCGTGACGGTCATAACGTTTGCCCAAAGTCAATGTTTGATTGATTATTTTCACACCATCTCAAAAATTTAAAATATTGATCATTCCCAACTTATTAGGCCTAGGAAAGTTAAATAACCGTGATTTTGCCAAAAAGCATGAGGGTCATAAAGTTTGCATAAAGTCAATGTTTGATCGTTTTTCTTGCACTATCTCGAAAATTCAAAAGATTGACCATTCTCAACTTATTAGGCATAGGGAAGTTGAATAACCTTGGTTTTGCCAAAAAATGTGTCGGTCATAAAGTTTACGCAACATCGATGTTTGATCGATTTTTTTCGCACTAACTTGAAAATTCAAAATATTGATAATTCCAAACTTATAAGGCATAGAGAAGTTGTATAACCTTGGTTTCGCCAAAAAACATGACGGTTATAAGGTTTGTGCAAATTTGATGTTTGATCGATTTTTTTCGCACCATCTTGAAAATTCAAAATATTGACCATTCCCAACTTATTAGGCCTAGGGAAGTTGAATAACCTTGGTTTCACCAAAAAACCTGACGATCATAAAGTTTGCACAAAGTCGATGTTTGATTAGTTTATTTCGCACCATCTCGAAAAATCAAAATATTGACCATTCCCAACTCATTAGGCCTAGGGAAGTTGAATAACCTTGGTTTCAACAAAAAATGAAACGATCATAAAGTTTGCGCAAAGTGGAGGCTTGATCGATTTTTTTCTTACCATCTTGAAAATTTAAAATATTAATAATTCCAAAATTATAAAGCCCAAGGAAGTTGTATAACCTTGGTTTTACCAAAAAATGTGACAGTCATAATGTTTGTGCAATGATTAAAATTTTTTAACAATGATTAAATCCCAAAATCCAAACTAACATTTGAGGATGCATAGAAACATTCAAATATCAATCATGTCCATAAAACCTATGCAGTTATAATCATACATCACATCACATGAACCTTTATAAGAACCCAAACCAACTAAACAAAATATTAACCTCACTTATAATTCCACAAGCGTAAGAATTATACAAATTAGAATTCCAACCATTTACCATAATTTCATATCATCGTAAACTAAACACAGCATTCCAAAATTTCAATCGTGCGAGTTCTTTTAAAGCTTTTACTTGATATATCAATCTAAATCTGTCAACAACATCTCATTTCATATAAAATACATTTATAAAATAATAACATAATAATCCACAATAACTTGCCATAATTTGAATAGCTTTTCACTTCTAACATTTTAGCGAGTAACAAGCTAACCAGAAAAAAAGGGTTATATAATAACGGAGTGAGATACAAAGCTCAGCAAGTGGCAAACAAATCTAGGACAAGAGGAGATTAGCTTCAAAAAGACTTGGTATCCAAATGCAAGGCAAAGATATAAGAATTCATGAATATAAGCTCATTAGATACATAATCACAAATGTCATTTCATTCAAAACATATTTGGTCTATAATAAATGGAGCAAAGAGTTAATTGAAACTTATCAAATGATGTAAATAGTATTTCAAAGCATATCAAATGAAATGTAGGATATTAAAGAGCATATAATTGGTACACAGGACATTTCGAAGCATATCAATAACACATAGGATATTTCAGAGCATATCAATAATGTATGAAATGTTTCAAGGCATATTCAATGACATATGAAACATTTTGAAACTTATCAATAATGTATGAAATATTTCGGAGCATATCTAGGGTAAAGGAAAACATTTCGGAACATAGCAAAGACATATGAAATGTTTCGAAGTATATCATAAGCAAAGAAAATATTTCGGAACATAGCAGAGACGTATAAAATGTTTCAAAGCATATCAAGAATTAAGGGAATATTTTGGACATATCAATGACATATGGAATGTTTTTGGGGCATATCAGGGTGCATGAAATGTTTCAGAGCATAGCAATATAACAAATAAGAAACAAAAGCTTGAATGTCATATTTGGTGTCATATTCATTTCATTCTTATCCAAATCACATATAAAAGTACATAACCAAAGCTTTGGATATCATATCAAAAACATAGAGGGCACTGTGGGACCACATTCATAATATGGTTCATCCATTTCTGAATGACCACCAAACATAAGTCTCACCCTTCCTGCCCCATCAAGAGTGCAATCGGGATGCTAGGCATGACATTCTCCCCCCAGCCAATCATGTGACATCCTAGTCATAGGCTATCCACCCTGCCTACCCCCAGAGTGTGCAAGCGAGGCACTTGGCATGGATTGATAAGGATCAGGGGTGGCTCATATACCCTTTACGAAATAAGATAGTACCAACATGAATATTACATAATAGATTTCAGGTATATAAACAATTTCAGGATGAACAATACAAGAATTTCAAATGACTAATATAAAGCTCAACTGAAGAAGAATTTAGTTGAAATCAGTTTCCAATAGGATGAAATGTGAATAGGCAACATCAACAAAAGAACTTGATTTTGGTAGAATTAAAAAGGTACATTGCCTGGATTATTTGGATAATCAATTATACTCCAAATTACTCAAGAAAGGTATCATTGGAAAGATAAATTGATCTTCTTTCAGGTAAAATAAGTTTCATATAAATAGGAGTTTATAACAAAGAGTTACAAATGATTCGGTAACCAAGAGAGAAGGAACAAAATCTTTGTTTTGTAGAAACTATAGGTTTGAATTCAACAGAAGTTTGGGCAGTCATTTAGACTCCAAACCTTTCAATCTAAGTATTAAAAGAAAGATCGATAAGTTTAATTTCCAACAAACAAGTTTCATATAAATCAAAGTTTTCAATAGAGTGTTATAGGCAGTTTAGTATCGAAAGGTCAGAACTTATTGTCTCTATTTTTCAGATTCAATTTATTGTTTGGATAGGCAAATTTACTCCAAATTATAGAGGCAAGCTGTCAAAAACAAGGTTTGCATGTCTATATTCAGATCAAATAAATTTTTCCTAAATTGGAAATCTGTGTAAGGGTTTATGTTGAATCTCGAATTTTGATGATGGAACTAATTGATTGTGATTTGTGGTCTAACTATGTTATGAGTTACGCAGGTCTACTATCGATCAGGATTAGACAATTGATGCTGGAGGAATTGACGTTGTGTTGGAGGTGATCATGTCTGGATATTGGACATCGAGCCGGAGGTTCGGTCGATAATCAGTGGAAGGCTTCGTACATCGGGCATCGAGCCTAGAAGTACATGTTGCACTAAGGATATCGGGGTTGCGACGGCCATCCGCCGATTGGGCAATAAACCACAAGAGAGGACGATGTGCTGAAGGATCAGATGAAGCGCCGACCAATGACGTGTCGGGCAACTGAATGTCAATTCGTATTGTAATAACTGTCTAGATCGAAGTAGAGTGTTTGTTGTTTGTGTGTAGGATTAACTACGATGAAGATAAAGACGTAAAGCGAAACAAAGTGCCAAAAGTCAAGTGGGATGGATTGTTGGGAGTTCGAGAGTTCGATGGAAATCCGAAGATTCGTTGGGAGTGTTGCCGGAACCGACCAAGAACGAGTAGGGAACTTGCCAAAGGGTTTTCGGAAGTTCGCCGGAAGGTTTGCCGGAAGTTCACGGAGCTTGCCAAGAAAGATCAGAGCTTACCAATGAAGCTCGTTAGAACTCACCAAGATCATCGTGAAGTCCAGGAGCTTGTCGGGAGTCCACTGAATGGTTTCCGAGGGTTCATCGGGAGACCGTCGGAAGTTCACCGAAAGCATGCCGGAAGAAGTCTTGACTTGGTGAACTTTGTAATAGCATAGGAAATGTCTTTAATTTCATAGTTAGCACATTAATTTAGGTTAGGATTAGGTGTTAATCTTTTAACCCAAGTAGGGGTCCATTGGGCCTTGTTTGGGACCGGTTTGGGCCGAGTTTTCGGCCCAAACCAGAAGTTGATTTGTGCTGGGTGGTGGCATCGCCCAGCAGCCAATATGCTGGGTGGTAGCACCGCATAGCAGCAGCTTGTGTGCTAGATGGTGGCACCGCCTAACAACAGCTTGTGTGCTGGGTGATAGCATCGCCCTTGCGGTGTAGCAGTGGCACCGCCGACTTGGCGGTAGCACCGTAAAAAGCCAAGTGGTGGGGCTGAGCACGGTGCTACCACCCAGCCTAGGGCGAGTACCGTCAGCTATAGTACTGAGTAGTGAGCGGCTTAGGAAAGTAGTTTTCAATAGCTTGTGTTATCCTTCCTATCTGTAAGAGTGTGAACTTCTTGTAAAAGGGTTGTAAGAGGGGTGTTTGGTCCTTCCCCTTCAAAAGGATTTGCTAGTGGAAGTTGGGAGCCTCATCGGAAGAAGGCTTCGGAAGTGGATGTAGGTCGGATGACCGAACCACTATAAATTGGTTTTCATTTACTTTCTCGCAACTTAGTTTGCTACAAACCATTTTTATTTGCTGCATTATTTACTCAACTTCATCTTCATCTTCTTACGTATGCTTTAAAGTAAAAACGCAATCTTTCTGGGTTTAAACGAAACACTGCATTCATTCGTACGAAGTTTCCGAACTTGTTCAAATCACTGAAAAATCTATCGTTCTTTACCGCTGCACTAATTCACCCCCCCCCCCCCTCTTAGTGTCGCTCAATCCCTAACAATTAGTATCAGAGCCACGTTCTTTCTCTTTCGGATTTACACCCGTAAGAAATGGCTCTAAATGGTTTTCAAGAGGGCTTTTCGGTTTTTCGTCCACCGTTCTTTAACGAATCGGACTATACTTATTAGAAAACTCGAATGAGAGTTTTCATGCTTTCAATGGATTTGGATTTGTGGAACATTATCGAAAATGGCCTTCAACTTCCCTCTAAACCGACGAACGAATGGTCAAACTTAGAGAAAAATTTTTTTTCTTTAAATGCAAAGGCTATGAATGCCTTATTTTGCGCTTTAGACAAAAATGAGTTCAATCAAATTTCTTCTTGCGAAACGGCTTTTGATATTTAGCGGATACTTGAAATCACGCATGAAGGAACTAGTAGAGTCAAAGACTCGAAAGTAAACCTCTTATTGCATGATTTTGAGCTCTTCCGAATAACACTAAGCGAAACTATCAGCGATATGTACACCCGTTTCACGGATGTCGTCAATAGTATGAAAAGTCTTGGTAAATCTTTTTCAAGTTTTGATTTAGTAAACAATATTTTAAGATCCCTTCCAAAAGAGTGGGATCCAAAAGTAACCGTAATACAAGAGACTAAAAATTTAAATGATTTTTCATTGGAAGAACTAATCGGGTCATTAATGACCTATAAAATGAGTTTCTTCGAACATTTGGAATATGATGAACATATGAACCACCTTCTAAAGAACAAGAAGGTTTTAGAACTCCAAACTATGAAATGCCACTTGAGTGATGACTCAAGTGATGAGAACAATGAAGAGGACTTTGAACTTTTAATGAATATTAATAAGTTCATTAAACAAGAATCTAAAGATAACAATGAACTTGAATGGAGGAAGAGGTCACCAAAGAAGAAGAAGAAGAAAGAAGAATCAAAGTAAAGAAAATCAAGTTTGTGGTTTTCGACAATGAGGTAAGAAACTCACCCAAGTTGTTTTTACCTTATTTTGAAATTACATGATGCTTTCATGAGTGCTTAATTTAGTTGGTAGGAAATAAAAATTATTTTCGAAAATTATATTATGCTTCATTTTTAGTAATTTTGAAATATTATAAAAATGATCATGAAAAACTATATTGTTAAAGTTTCATGCATGTTATGATTCAAAACTTTGAATGATTATGAATGATGATTGCTTAGTTTATAATTTCTATATCGTTTGTTGATGCATCGTTTAACACAAAAGTTATTTAGCATGATTATGTTTAATAGGGTTAATCTATGATTGTGTACTTCGGTTTTCATGCAATGAGGATTTGAAGTAATGTTGATTTAAAAACATTCATCTTGGATTAATGTGTCTTAATCCTTCTTATGATGAAGTTTTTATATGATGCATGTCTTCATGAAATCAATTGCAAAACTAAAAGACCTAACCCACAAATTTTCAATATGAAAGATTTATGGTTTTGATGTTGCCTTGTGTTATATTTGGACTTAATGGTTTTCATGACGAAAATTATTTTTCAGATTTTTAAAATGATGTATGATTTTAGCAAAAGTTTGAGCATTGATCATCTTGTTATAACAAATGAAAAAAAGAATTAAAATGACTTTGACGATGTATCATGAAAACATGCTTAATGATTGTATCATACTTGATGATTTGAAATCTCATATTTTGAAATAATATATTCATAATGAATCCATGAATCTTGATGATTTTTTATTACTTTTGATTTCAAACAAGATGCATGATTTTTGATACAAAAATTAATAGCATGTTTCAAGATAATGCTTGCACACCAAATATAATCAAAAGATAGAAGCAAGCATATTGATGATTTCATTTTTACATGAAAGTTTTGAACATGCTTATATAAGATCAACCACATAAAATAAAACACAAAAGATAAAAATATTTTAATCACGATGTTTTATTTATGATGTGTTTGGTCTTAATAGTTTTTATAACAAAACTTACGTCTTGCTTTGAATTGTTGATACATGCTCACATGTAATCAATTTATGTTACTCTTATTAAAATTTTTGAATGAAAGATTTTGATACATTTAATCTTGATGGGTTTAATGACAAACTTCTATTTTGAATTTATATAATGATGGCTTCCGTATAAATATTTGAACATACCTTATAAAATCATCATTGATAATGATGAAATAAAAATATTAAAAGTTTATTATCATGCTTAATGATTTTATGATATCATAAGGACTTGAAGTTGTTATATCTTGATGACAAACTCATGTTTCTATTTTAAAATTTGATACTCATCTTTTGAAACATGAGTACACTTATACGAAATAAACAACTCAAAATGAAACACATTATCATGATAAATTGAATCTCATGTCTTGGAATAATATGTTGTATTTTTGCCTTGACAATTTTTATGATAAAGTTTGACTTTCGATTTTGATGAATCCATGTGAATCTTTTGAATCAAATCTTTTAGAAAATACCACATACTTAATGTGATTTGACTTAATGATCATTATAATGAAATTTTCCTTTCCATCTTGAATATTGACATTTTGTTTTAAGGCAAAGGCATGCTTATAAGAAGCAAATCATATGAATAGAAATTTACAAGAACGAAATGCAATCCTCTATCTTTTCGATTCTTCAATAAATCTATGCTTGTCATGTATGAATTTATTGAATGTGATTTTTGAGGATGATTTCAGATTTGAAAAATGCTTGATTCGTATTTATGACATAAGATGCATTTTAAATATGAATCATGCTCTATCTCCTTAATTCATTTTGTTCTCCTATAATTCCTTTTACTTACTAAAAGGAGAGCCTTCCAAATGAATCATGCTTGATAATTTGTGTTATGAGATTTAGCCTTTATGTCTTGAACATTTATGCTTATTTTTATTCGACATAAAAAGGACAAAGGCATGTTCATATATAAAATTAATGCAAATCACTAAAGAGAAATGTATGTTTCTTGAACATCTTTCTATCTCTAAAGTTTTGATTTTCATAAAAGACAAGTGATGAATTCATTATGATATTTTGTGAATCACTTGAATTATGAATGAGATTTTGATGAAGTGTTAAATTTTTAATCTAATCAAAGATTAATGAACTCATTTATGTGAATCTCTTGATCTCTTGAAATCATGACTTTGAATTCTTGACTTGAGATATCTTTACGAATCAAAATATTTTCCTCTATGATTGCATTCTTTTTACCATTAACTAAAGAGGAATATAATCCAAGTCTTGATATCTCGATAATTGATACTTGAATGAATTCATGTACTTGATATTTGATACTTGAAACTTCTCATGAAATGTAATCTTGATGAGAATTCCTAATCAAGTTGCTCTTTGTGCTATATCTTTTCAAATGAATCATGAGCCTTGACATCATATCTTGCATGATATTAAAATGACAAGAATTCTTTGGCTTCTAGGTCTTATGTAGTAATTGAAAAATTGATGATTGAAAAGAAATTTACCTTATGATGAATCAATGAATCATGACTTGATCTATGAGAATGATATGTTTTTATGCATCATGATTCTTGGTTGTATACCCTTTATCATAAATTGATATTTGCCGTGTAAGCCCTATATGATTCAAAATTGATGTAAAAGAATTGTGCTTAATGATTGAATCATTAATTTATTCTTTTATCATGGCTTGAAAATGAATGAAAAGAAAATATGTTAGCACTTGTAATCATGCTTTGATCCTTGATATTGATATGCTTTTATATATCATGATTCTTGGTTGTATGACATTTATCTTAAATTTAAAATTGATAAATATGAATTTTGATCTTGCTAAAAATAAAGTTATGAATCATGAATGATATCTTTTGGTTTTGATCTTTGTTGAATTTACATATTGATATCCTTCATGACATGATTTCTTTGCATTGTTGTCTTATTTGCATCATGTGATAATTGAACAATTGATGTATATTTTATTGATGCAAATTTATAATTGATATGAAAAATGGCTTGTATAATGATTGAAATTTTTAGCCATTTAGTCCTCCCTTCTTTTTGACAAAGACAAAGGGGGAGAAAAATTGCTACCTTGCAATTTCACAAGAAGTTAAGGATTGCTATCTCAAAGGATGTAAATATTACTATCTTGACTATTTCAAAAGAAGCAAAATGCAAAACTTCAAAAATTTAAAATATTACACTTGTCATGCCTTTATGTTTGTATGTTTTAATGAAAAGTTAGCATATATGTTTAAAGTGATTATATATAATTGCTAGCTCATTGCAAACAAAAAGTTGATAGCATGCAAAGGTGAAACTTAGTTACAAAAGAGAAGAATTGAAAGGAAGCTAACTTGCGTGTCACAAAGTATGTTAGCTTGCTTATCATTATTGATTGCTTGCTTATCATCCTTTTCTCTCATATCATGATTTTTGACTCCCTTGAATTCATGGCTTAATATGCTAAAAATTCATGTTGCAAATTTATTATTTTGTCATGATCAAAACATTGACTATTTGTACTCCACTTTTTTGACAAAAACAAAAGGGGAGAAGATTTATTGCTAGCTTATGTATCATAAAGAAAAATTTTTGCTAGCTAGAACATGCAAAGGAAGCAAAGAAAGTGCAACTTGTACATCTCAAGAAGCAAGTAAAAAAAATTACCATCATTGCCCATCCTTAAAAACTTGCTATAATTGAATGGTATGATTGGATGTTGTATTGCAAAGCTATGCTTAAATGTTGTGTATCTAGATTGATAGCTAGTATGTTATAAAATTTGCATATCTTTTAAACTAGCTATAATGTTACTTCTCCTTTTTGTTGATGACATAGGGGGAGAAGTAGATTGATGACTTCATGCATTGATTGAATATTTTATATCTTTGCATAATGGTTTATTGTTTTCTCTTAATTATGATGAATGTTGCTTGGATTTGGGATAATCCAAGGTTTCTATCAATGGCATATTGATAGGGGGAGTTTGTGTTAAACTTCGAGGAGTTATGGTTAACTCCGTCAGTCATCAATTAGTTATCATCATCAAAAAGGGAGAGATTGTTGAATCTCGAATTTTGATGATAAAACTAATTGATTGTGATTTGTGGTCTAACTGCATTTTGAGTTACGCAGGTCTACTATCGATCAGGATTAGACAGTTGACGTTGGAGGAATCGACGTTGCGCCAGAGGTGATCACGTCAGGATATTGGATATTGAGCCGGAAGTTCGGTCGACAATTAGTGGAAGACTTAATATGTCGAGCATCGGGCCTAGAAGTGCATGTTACGGCAAGGATATCGGGGTTGCAGAGGTCATCCGTCGATTGGGCAACAAACCGCAAGAGAGGACGATGTGCCGAAGGATCGGACGAAGCGCCGACCAATGACGTGCCAAGCAACTGAAAGTCAATTTGCATTGTAATAACTGTCTAGATCGAAGTAGAGTGTTTGTTGTTTGTGTGCAGGATTAACTACGATAAAGATAAAGATGTAAAGTGAAATAGAGTGCCAGAAGTCAAGTGGGATGGATCGTTGGGAGTTCAAGAGTTCGACGGAAGTCCGAAGATTCGTTGGGAGTGTTGCCGGAACTGGCCGAGAACGAGTAGGGAACTTGCCGAAGGGTTTTCGGAAGTTCACCGGAAGGTTCGCCGGAAGTTTGCGGAGCTTGCCAATGAAGCTCGTTGGAACTTGCCAAGATCATCGTGAAGTCCGGGAGCTTGCCGGGAGTCAGCTGAATGGTTTCCAAGGGTTCGTTGGGAGACCGTCGAAAGTTCGCCGGAAGCACGCCGGAAGAAGTCTTGACTTGGCGAACTTTGTAATAGCTTAGGAAATATCTTTAATTTCATAGTTAGCACATTAATTTGGGTTAGGATTAGATGTTAATCTTTTAACCCAAGTAGGGGCCCATTGGGCCTTGTTTAGGACCGGTTTGGGCCGAGTTTTTGGCCCAAACCAGAAGTTGATTTGTGTTGGGCGATGGCACCGCCCAGCAGCTTGTGTGCTGGGCGATGGCATCACCCAATAGCAGCTTGTGTGCTGGGCGGTGGCACCACCCAGCAACCAAAAAGCCAAGTGGTGGAATCGCCTGTGCAGGCGGTGCAACGTGGTAGTACCGCCGACTTGAATCCATTTTGGATCTATAAATACCCCCCCTTTCTCAACTGAAAGTGTACCCTTTAGAGAGTTAAAAATTGAGGAAAAAGCTTAGGAAAGTCTAGTTTTCAATTGCTTGTGTTCACCTCCTTCTTTCTCTTTGAAAAATCTGTAAGAGTATGAACTTCTTGTAAAAGGGTTGTAAGAGGGGTGTTTGGTCCTTCCCCTTCAGAAGGATATGCTAGTAGAAGTTGGGAGCCTCATCAAAAGAAGGCTTCGGAAGTGGATGTAGGTCGGATGACCGAACCACTATAAATCGGTTTGCATTTACTTTCTCGCAACTTACTTTGCTGTAAACCATTTTTATTTGCTGCCTTATTTACTCAACTTCATCTTCACCTTCTTACGTATGCTTTAAAGTTAAAACATAATTTTTCCGGGTTCAAATGAAATGCTGCATTCATTCATACAAAGTTTTTGAACTTGTTCAAATTGCTGAAAAATCTATCGTTCTTTACCACTGCACTAATTCACCCCCCCCCCCCTTCTTAGTGTCACTCGATCCCTAACAGTTTATAGCTGAAACAAAGTAGAAGGGTCAGAATCTTGATAATTTTCCAGATTCAAACATTTACATTCCAAACAATAGAGATATCAGATTTCAAGGCTAGAACAATTCAGATTTCTCATATCAAAGGCAAAAGCAAAGATTAGAATTGCAGTAGAAAGGAGTGGAACACTTGCCTTTTGAAGATTTTGATCCAACAAAATTATAAGCCCAAATCCTTCTACCTTTCCTCCATCTCCTCTCCGTGTGTCATTTTCTTTACCTATCTTCTTTCTTTCTCCGTAGCTGCAGCTTATGCAGGAACATAAGAGGTCTTAGTCACTTACTTTTCCTTTCTTTTTCCCAACCATAGCTGCCATAGTTGCAACTACCGCAACCGCAGCCATAGCCACAGCCTCTTCCACTGCGCTATTTCCTCTCCTTCTCTCTCAGCCATAGCCTCTTCTTTCCTTGCCGCAGCTGCCACAGCTGCAGCCACAGCCTTCCTTCCCTCCTCATCTCTTCTTCTTTTTCCTTCCTCTACTTTCTTTCCCAGCCACAGCTGTAGCGACAGCCGCAGCCCTCTTTCCTCTTCCCTTCCTCCTCTTCTCTTCTTCTCTTCTCTCCTTCTCTCTCAGCCATAGCCTCTTCTTTCCCTGTCGCAGCTGTAGCCACAGCCTTCCTTCCCTCCTCCTCTTCTCTTCTTCTTCTTCCTTCCTCTGCTTTCTTTCCCACCTTCTTCCCTTCCTCCTCTTCTCTTCTTCTCTTCTTCCTCTCTGTCCCCTCATCTACCAATGCACATCCTTGCGCAGAAGGCAGAGGAGCGCAGCTCCCTTCTCTGTCATTTCCCCTCCTTTCCTCTCCTCTTCTTCTTCTCTTCTCTTCTTCTTTTCTTCTCTTCTTCTTCTCCTACGCATGACACCTGCCTCTCCTCTATTTCCCAATGCACCACGTAGGAAATAGAGGTGCATGGGGGGCTGACATTTTTTTTTCTTTCTTTTTTTTCAACTTAACAATTTAGCCCCTGAAATTTCTAAATTTACAAATAGGTCCTCCAATTTGACAAATAAGTCCTTGGCTTTTACAAATAGATCCTTATGAATGATTCAAAATAAATCCTTATATAAATTTTAGAAATGAGGGATATTACATTATTTTGTATCATCTCAAAAATTCAAAATATTGATCATTCCTAACTTACACTAGGTTTCACAAAAAATCGTGACGGTCATAAAATTTTTGCAAAGTCGATGTTTGATCGATTTTTTTCGTATTATCTCGAAAATTTAAAATATTGATCATTCCCAACTTATTAGGCCAACCGAAGCTGAATAATCTTGGTTTTGCCAAAAAAATATGATGGTCATAAAGTTTGCACAAAGTCGATATTTAATCGGTTTTTTTGCAACATCTCGAAAATTTAAAATATTATCCATTCCCAACTTATTAGGCCTAGAGTTATTGAATAACCTTTGTTTTGTCAAAAAATGTGATGGTCATAAAGTTTGCAAAAAGTTGATGTTTGTTTCTTTTTTTTGTAGTGTCTTGAAAGTTTAAAATATTGATCATTCCAAAATTATTAGGCCCAGGGAAGTTATATAACCTAGGTTTTGCTATAAATTTTACAGTTATAAATTTTGTGAAAAGTCAATGTTTGATCGATTTTTTTCGTACCTTCTCAAAAATTCAAAATATTGACCATTCCCAACTTATTTGGACTAGGGAAGTTATATAAGTTTAGTTTTGCCAAAAAACGTGACGGTCATAAAGTTTTCAAAAAGTCGATGTTTGTTTGGATTTTTCGCGCCATCTCGAAAATTCAAAATATTGACCATTCCAAATGTATTAGGCCTAGGGAATTGTATAACCTAGGTTTTGCCAAAAAAACATGATAGTTTTAAAGTTTGTGGAAAGTCGATGTTTGATCGATTTTTTTCGCACCATCTCAAAAATTGAAAATATTGGCCATTCACAATTTATTAGGTCTAGGGAAGTTGAATAAACTTGGTTTGGCCAAAATACATGACGATCATAAAGTTTGCCTAAAGTCGATGTTTGAACGGTTTTTTTACACCATCTCGAAAATTCAAAATTTGACCATTCCCAACATATTATTCCCAAGGAAGTATAAAAACTAGGTTTCGCCAAAAAACATGATGATCATAAAGTTTGCGGAAAGTTGATGTTTGATCAATTTTTTTCACACCATCTCAAAAATTCAAAATATTGACCATTCCTAAATTATTAAGCCAACAAAAGTTAAATAACCTTAGTTTCACCAAAAAAACATCATAGTCATAAAATTCGCACAAAGTCGGTGTTTGATCTATTTTGTTCGCACCATTTGAAAAATTCAAAATATTTTCCATTCCCAACTTATTAGGCCTAGGGAAGTGAAATAACCTTGGTTTCGTCAAAAAAAGTGACGGTCATAAAGTTTAAGCAAAGTCAATGTTTGATCGGATTTTTTCACACCATCTAAAAAATTTAAAATATTGACCATACCCAACTTAAAAGGCCTAGGGAACTTGAATTACATTGGTTTCACCAAAAAACATGATGGTCATAAAGTTTTCATAAACTCAATGTTTGATCGATTTTTTTCGCACCATCTCAAAATATTGAACATTCCCAACTAATTAGCCTTAAGGAAGTTGAATAACCTTGGTTTCACTAAAAAAACGTGACGATCACAAAGTTTGCGCAAAGTCAGTGTTCGATTGGTTTTTTTTGCACCATCAAGAAATTTAAAATATTGACCATTAGAAACATATAAGGCCCTGGGAAGTTGTATAATCTTGGTTTTGCCAAAAAACATGACAGTCAAAAAGTTTGCGCAAACTCGATATTTGATCGGTTTTTTTCGCTCCATCTCAAAAAGTCAAAATATTGACCATTCCCAATTTATTAGAAAAAGAAAAATTATATAACCTTGGTTTCGCCAAAAAATGTGGTAGTCATAATATTTGTCCAAAGTCGATGCTTGATCAGTTTTGTTCGCACCATCTCAAAAATTCAAAATATTGATCATTCCCAACTTATTAGACCCAGGAAAGTTGAATAACCTTGGCTTCGCCAAAAACATAATGTTCATAAAGTTTGCCCAAGTCGATGTTTGATCAATGTTTTTCGCACCATCTCGAAAAATAAAAATATTGACAATTCCAAACTTATTAGGCCTAAGGAAGTTGAATAAATTTGGTTTCGCCAAAAAACATGATGGTCATAAAGTTTGCACAAAGTAGATATTTAATCCATTTTTTCGAACAATCTTGAAAATTTAAAATATTGACCATTCTGAACTTATTAGGCCTAAGGAAGTTGAATACCATTGGTTTCACCAAAAAACGTGATGTTCATAAAGTTTGCAAAAAGTCGATGTTTGATCGGTTTTTTTCGCATTATCTCAAAAATTCAAAATATTGACCATTCCCAACTTATTAGGCCCTAGGAAGTTGAATAAACTTGATTTCACCAAAAATGTAATGGTCATAAAGTTTGCGCAAAGTCAATGTTTGATCGATTTTTTTTCACACCATCTCAAAAATTTAAAATATTAACCATTCCCAACATAATTAGACCTAGGGAAGTTGAATAACCATGGTTTCACCAAAAAAACGTGACGGTCATAAAGTTTACACAAAGTCGATATTTGATCGGTTTTTTTTTCATCATCTTGAAAATTCAAAATATTGACCATTCCAAACTTATAAGGCATGGGGAAGTTGTATAGCCTTGGTTTCACCAAAAAACATGACAGTCAAAAAGTTTTCCCAAAGTCGATGGTTGATCGATTGTTTTCACACCATCTCGAAAATTCAAAATATTGATAATTCCCAACTTTTTAGACCTAGGGAAGTTGTATAATCTAGGTTACGCCAAAAAACGTGATGGTTATAAAGTTTGCAGATAGTCGATGTTTGATCGATTTTTTTGGCACCGTTTGGAAAATTTAAAATATTGACCATTCCCAACTTATTAGGCCTAGGGAAGTTGAATAACTTTAGTTTTGCCAAAAAAAACGTGATGCTCATAAAGTTTGCTCAAAATCGATGTTTGATCGATTTTTTCTGCATCATTTAAAAATTTTAAAATATTAATCATTCCCAACTTATTAGGCCCAAGGAAGTTGTATAACCTAGGATTCACCAAAAAATGTGACGTTCATATAGTTTGCGCAAAGTCAATGTTTGATCAGTTTTTTTTACACCATCTCGAAAATATAAAATATCATCCATTCCAAACTTATTCGGCTCAGGGAAGTTGTACAAATTAGGTTTCACAAGAAAACATGATGGTTAGAAAGTTTACGCAAAGTCGAAGTTTGATCGATTTTTTTTGCACCATCTCGAGAATTCAAAATATTGACCATTCCCAATTTATTAGGCCAACGGAAGTTGAATAACCTTGGTTTTGCCTAAAAACATGATAGGCAAAAAGTTTGCACAAAGTCGATATTTGATCGATTTTTTTCGTACTATCTCGAAAATTCAAAATATTGCCCATTCCCAACTTATTAGGTGTATAGAAGTTTAAAAACCTTATTTTTGCCAAAAAATGTGATGGTCATAAAGTTTGCAGAAAGTCGATGTTTGATCAGTTTTTTTTGCACTATCTCGAAAATTCAAAATATTGACCATTCCAAATTATTAGGCCGAGGGAAGTTGTATAACCTTGGTTTTGCCAAAAAATGTGACGGTCATAAAGTTTACAGAAAGTCAATGTTTGATCGATTTTTTTTGCACCATCTTGAAAATTCAAAATATTGATCATTCCCAACTTATTAGGCCTAGGGAAGTTGAATAACCTTGATTTAGCCAAAAAAATGTGACGGTCATAGAGTTTGTCTAAAGTCAATGTTTGATCGGTTTTTTTGGCACCATCCTGAAAATTTGAAATATTGACCATTCCCAACTTATTAGCACCAGGGAAGTTGTATAACCAAGGTTTCACCAAAAAACATGACGATCATAAAGTTAGTGTAAAGTCAATGTTTGATCGATTGTTTTTGCACCATCTTGAAATTTAAAATATTAATCATTCCCTACTTATTAGGCCTAAGGTAGTTGAATAACCTTTTTCGCCAAAAAATGTGACTGTCATAAAATTTGTCCATAGTCGATGTTTAAACGGTTTTTTTCATACCCTCTCAAAAATTTAAAATATTGACAATTCCCAACTTATGAGGCCTAGGGAAGTTGAATAACCTTGGTTTCGCCAAATAACATGATAGCCATAAAGTTTGCCTAAAGATGATGTTTGATCGGGTTTTTTTGCACCATTTCAAAATTCAAAATGTTGACCATTCCCAACTTACTAGGCCTAGGGAAGTTGTATAACCTAGGTTTCACAAAAAAATGTGACGGTCATAATGTTTACGCAAAGTCGATGTCTGATCCAGTTTTGTCGCACCGTCTCAAAAATTTAAAATATTGACCATTCCCAACTTATTTGGCCAACGGAAGTTGAAAAACCTTGGTTTCACCAAAAAACGTAATGGTCATAATGTTTGCACAAAGTCGAAGCTTGATCATTATTTTTTGCACCATGTTGAAAATTTAAAATATTATCCATATCCAATGTATAGGCCTAAGGAAGTTGAATAACCTTGGTTTCACTAAAAAATGTGACGGTCATAAAGTTTGTGTAAACCCGATGTTTGATCGATTTTTTTCGCACCATCTTCAAAATTTAAAATATTAACCATTCCCAACTTATTAGGCTAAGGAAAGTTGAATAACCTTGGTTTTGTCAAAAAATGTGATGGTCATAAAGTTTGCCCAAAGTCGTTGTTTAATCCATTTTTTTCGCACCATATCGAAAATTCAAAATATTGATCATTCCCAACTTATTAGGCCTAGAGAAATTGTATAACCTAGGTTTCTCTAAAAAAACGTGATGGTCATAATGTTTGCGGAATGTCGATGTTTGATCGATTTTTTTGGCACCGTCTCGAAAATTCAAAATATTGATCGTTCCTAACTTATTAGGCCTAAGGAAGTTGAATAACCTTGGTTTCACAAAAAAAACATGATGCTTATAAAGTTTGCCCAAAGTTGATGTTTGATCGGTTTTTTTGCATTATCTCAAAAATTTAAAATAATGGCCATTCCCATCTTATTAGGCCTAGGGAAGTTGTATAACCTAGGTTTCGCCAAAAAAAACGTGATGGTCATATAGTTTGCACAAAGTCAATGTTTGATCGATTTTTTTTGCACCATCTCAAAAATTAAAAATATTAACCATTCCCAACTTATTAGGCCTAGGGATGTTGAATAACCTTGGTTTTGCCAAAAAATGTAACGGTCATAAAGTGTGCTCCAAGTCGATGTTTGATCGGTTTTTTTCGCACCATCTCAAAATTTCAAAATATTGACTATTCCTACTTGCTAGGCCTAGGGAAGTTGAATAATCTTTTTTTTGTAGGTAAATGTAATTAGATTTAGTATGAAGTTTGTATAAAATAGCTTTGTCTACATAGGCCGTAGACTAAAACCTGAAATCTCTTAGAGTAGTCTAGGAGAATACACCCCACCTCAAAAAGGTGGAATGATTACACTCTACCAAACTCATCTCCAAGAGTAGTCAAAGAAATAGTGGTCGTGAATATACATGTTGTAGACTATGACTCTTTACTATAGGCAACAAATAGAATGCAATATTCAACCATGCCTAGATGACCTATGAATACATCATATTATTGAAGCATAGAATCACACAATACATTAACATCATTCCAAAAAGCATTAACGAATGGTAAAATTGATTTTGATAAATATTTCTTTTTCTCTAGTTGTTAAATGCTTCATTTCCATATCCTACTCCATACATGATCTTGAGTGGCAAAGAATCATAAGCAAAAGGTGAGTATTGAGTGCGTTGTGGTCCTCAAAATTCTGCCACACCTCTCCTGCTAAATCCACCAAATAGCACATATGAAAGTAACCTTTGCTAGTTGTATAAGAATCTCTTTTCTTGAGAAGCTTTGCTGGAGCTTTTCTAATTTTTGATGAAGTTTGGCATTGGTAGCCTATTTAGCTCAAATCTCTTCAAAATCTTCTCCCGTACCCAATTAGTGTAGTCGCAAGCAAAAAAAAATTAATCAATACTTTCTTCCTATTGTATACAAAGAGAGCAACGATTAAAAGAAGGGCCTGCCATGTCCACAAGGAATGCCTTTGTGAGTCCGGTCTACCCCATGTCCAACTGCTTGAGATCCTGTTCCTTTGTCTGATTTGATTCTATGTAGATGTAGCACTAAATTTACCATCGTCATGAAGTTAAATAAGCATATATAAAGAGTTTTTCTGATTGGAAGAGTTGTAATAGTAGGCCAAAGTGATAACATGTCAGGAGAAATAGGAATGGGAAACACCAGGTGTTGTTAGCAAAGAACTCAAAAACCTTCCAATCTTTAGAGGCCCCGAGATCTCTTCATACTCTATCGAAGTTGAATAACCTTGTTTTCGCCAAAAAAACATGACGATCATAAAGTTTGCAAAAAGTTGATGTTTAATCGGTATTTTTTGCATCATCTCAAAATTTTAAAATATTGATCATTCCCAACTTATTAGGCCAAGTGAAGTTGAATAACCTTAGTTTCACCAAAAAATGTGATGGTCATAAAGTTTGTGCAAAATCGATGTTTGCTCGATTTTTTTTACACCATCTTAAAAATTTAAAATATTAACCATTCCAAATTTATAAGGCCCAAGGAAGTTGTATAACCTTAATTTCACCAAAAAAAATGATGGTCATAAATTTTACACAAAGTCGATGTTTGATTGATTTTTTTCGTACCATTTCAAAAATTCAAAATATTAACCATTCCTAACTTATAACCTTAGTTTCGCCAAAAAAACATGACGGTCATAAAGTTTATAAAAAGTTGATGTTTAATCGATTTTTTTCGCATCATCTCAAAAATTTAAAATATTGATCATTCCCAACTTATTAGGCCAAGGGAAGTTGAATAACTATGGTTTCGCCAAAAAATGTGATGGTCATAAAGTTTGCGTAAAGTCGATGTTTGATCATTTTTTTTGCACTGTCTCAAAATTTTAAAAAATTGACCATTCCCAACTTATTAGGCCTAAGGAAGTTGAATAACCTTAGTTTCACCAAAAAATGTTACGGTCAAAAAGTTTGCCCAAAGTCGATATTTGATCGATTTTTTTTGCACCATCTCGAAATTCAAAATATTGATCATTCCCAACTTATTAGGCCTAGGGAAGTTAAATAACCTAGGTTTCTCTAAAAAAATGCAATGCTCAGAAAGTTTGTGCAAAGTCGATGTTTGATCCCTTTTTTTAGCATCGTCTCAAAAATTCAAAATATTGATCATTCCTAACTTATTAGGCTTAGGAAAGTTGAATAACCTTGGTTTCATCAAAAAAACGTAATGGTCATAAAGTTTACCTAAAGTCAATTTTTGATTGATTTTTTTTACACCATCTCAAAAATTCAAAATATTGATCATTCCCAACTTATTAGGCCCAGGGAAGTTGTATAACCTAGGTTTGGCCAAAAAACATGATGGTCATAAAGTTTGCGCAAAGTTGATGTTTTATCAATTTCTTTTGCACTGTCTCGAAAATTTAAAATATTGACCATTGCCAACTTATTGAGCTTAGCGAAGTTGAATAACCTTGGTTTCACCAAAAAATATGATGGTCATCAATTTGCCTAAAGTCGATTTTCCCTCAATTTTTTTTGCACCATCTCAAAAATTCAAAATATTAACCATTCCCAACTTATTAGGCCTAGGGAAGTTGCATAAGCTTGGTTTAACCAAAAAACGTCGCAGTAATAAAGTTTTCGTAAAGTCGATGTTTGATCGATTTTTTGCACATCATCTCAAAAATTTAAAATATTAACCATTCCCCATATATTAGGCCTAGAGAAGTTGAATAATCTTCGTTTCATCAAAAAATAAGATAGTCATAAGATTTGTTCAAAGTCGTTATTTGATCGATTTTTTTCGCATCGTTTCAAAAATTTAAAATATTGACCATTCCAAACTTATAAGGCCCAAGGAAATTGTATAACCTTAGTTTCACAAAAAAACGTGATGGTCATAACGTTTTTTCACGTAGCTGCAATTGCGGTAGCTTCTCCCTATGGCGAGAAGAGGCAGTGGTGGTGAACTGCTGGGCAATGGCGACGGCGGTTCTTCTCTATTTTGCATGCACAAAGAGCAGGAATTGGGGCTGCAAGGTGATCGAAAGTTAGTTCTTCAGGTCGTATTCTTAAAGAGATTAACATGTGTTTAACTACTAAATCCAATTACATTTCCTTAAAAAAATTATATTGTCATTACTATTTTTCTTTTTGACTACTCTTGGAGATGAGTCTAGTGGATTGAGACCATTCCACCTTTCTGAGGTAGGGTGCATTCTCCTAGACTACTCTAAGAGAACATAGGCTTTAGTTTATGGCTTGTGTAGACAAAGCTATTTTGTACAAACTTCATACTAAATCCATTGACATTTACTTACAAAAAAAAACTAATCAAATATTGATTTTACGCAAACTTTATGACTCATATTTTTTGGTGAAACCAAGGTTATTTAACTTCCCTAGGCCTAATATGTTGGGAATGGCCAATATTTTGAATTTTTTTGAGGGTGCGCAAAAAATCGATCAAACATCAACTTTGCTCAAACTTTATGACCGTCACATTTGTTTTTGTCAAAACCTAGGTTATACAACTTTCCTAGGACTAATAAGTTAGGAATGGTCAATATTTTAAATTTTTGAGATGGTGCACAAAAAAGGGATCAAACATCGACTTTACGCAAACTTTATGATCATCATGTTTTTTTGGCGAAACCAATGTTATACAACTTCCCTATGCCTAATATGTTGGGAATTGTCAATATTTTGAATTTTCATGATGGTGCGCAAAAAACCGATCAAACATCGACTTTGCGCAAACATTATGATCGTCATGTTTTTTGGCGAAATCAAGGTTATACAACTTTCTTGTGACTAATAAGCTAGGAATGATGAATATTTTGAATTTTCGAGATAGTGCGCAAAAAATGGATCAAACATTGACTTTGTGCAATCTTTATGATGGTCACATTTTTTAGGAAACCAAGGTTATACCAATGCCCTAGGCCTAATAAGTTGAGAATAGTCAATATTTTCAATTTTTGAGATGGTATGCAACAAACCGATCAAACATCAACTTTGCGCAACCATTATGTCCATCATGTATTTTGACGAAAGCATGCTTATACAACTTCTGTGGGCCTAATTTGTTGGGAATGTTTAATATTTTGAATTTCTAAGATGGTGTATAAAAAACTGATCAAACATCGACTTTGCGCAAACTTTGTCCATTACGTTTTTTGGCAACATAAGGTTTTACAACTTCCCTAGGCCTAATATGTCGGGATTGGTCAATATTTTGAATTTTCATGATGATGCGCAAAAGATGGATCAAACATCGACATTGTCCAAACTTTATGACCACATGTTTTTTGGCGAAACTATGGTCATACAACTTCCTTTAGCCTAATAAGTTGGGAATGGCCAATATTTTGAATCTTCGAGACGGTGTGCAAAAAACCGTCTTTTCTGCTTATCAGGCTTTTTTGCTTGTCGCATTCAAACCCAAATCTTTGCTTTTCCTTTGACTTATCAAACTTGTTAGTTTGTGGCATCTTCAGGGAATTCAAAGTGCTATTCTAATTATTTAATTAATTTTCTATTGATAAGTGATTAGAATAGTTTTCCTTCATTCTTGAATGATCTGCCTTGCTTTCAATTCGTTGGAGGGTGTCAATTTGCATTCCATATATATCATCGCTCTTTAGTTATTGGAGTGTATGGTTGATAAGTTGATGATTTCCATCATATGTTTTTTGGTGAAACCAAGGTTATACAACTTCCCATGACCTAATTAGTTGGGATTGGTAAATATTTTGAATTTATGAGATGGTGTAAAAAAATCGATCAAACATCGACATTGTGCAAACTTTATGACCGTGACATTTTTTGGTGAAACGAAGGTTCAACAACTACCCTAGGCCTAATAAGTTGGGAATGTTCAATATTTTGAATTTTTGATATGGCACGAAAAAAATGATCAAACATCGACATTGCACAAACTTTATGGCTGTCATATTTTTTTAGCGAAATGAAGGTTATTCAACTTCCCTAGGCTTAATAAGATGGGAATGGTCAATATTTTGAATTTATGAGACGGTGCCAAAAAAATCGATCAAACATCGACTTTGCGCAAACTTTATGGCCATCATATTTTTTAGTGAAACTAATGTTATTCCACTTCTCTAAGCCTAATATGTTGGGAATGGTCAATATTTTGAATTTTTGAGATGGGGTGAAATGAAGATTATAACAACTTCCCTAAGCCTCATAAGTTGGGCATTGTCAATATTTTGAATTTTTGTGACAGTGCTAAAAAAATTGAGGAAACATTGACATTGCGAAAACATTATAACCATCACATTTTTTGGCAAAACGAAGGTTTTTCAACTTTCCTAGGCATAATAAGTTGGGAATGGTAAATATTTTAAATTTTTGATAAGGTGCCGAAAATACTCAATCAAACATCGACTTTGCACAAACATTATAACCACCACAGTTTTTGGTGAAATCAAGGTTATATAATTTCCTTGTGCCTAATAAGTTGGGAATAGTCAATAATTTAAATTTTCGAGATGGTGTGCAAAAGACCGATCAAACATCAACTTTGCTCAAACTTTATGACCATCACGTTTTTTTGGTGAAACCAAGGTTATACAACTTCCCTTGGCCTAATAAGTTAGGAATGATAAATATTTTAAATTTTTTAGATTGTACCAAAAATAACCAATCAAACATCGACTTTACACAAAATTTACGACTGTCACATTTTTTGGCAAAACAAAGTTTATTCAACTTCCTTTGACATAATAAATTATGAATAGTAAATATTTTAAATTTTTGAGATGGTGCAAAAAAAATGAACAAATATTGACTTTGTGCAAAATTTATAACTGTCATGATTTTTGGTAAAACCAAGATTATATAACTTCCCTAGGCCTAATAAGTTGGGCATGGTCAATATTTTAAATTTTTGAGATAGTGCGAAAAAACACCGATGAAACATCAACTTTGCGCAAACTTTATTAACATCATGTTTTTTGGTGAAACAAAGGTTGTTCAACATCCCTAGGCCTAATAAGTTGGGAATGGTAAATATTTTAAATTTTCGAGATGGTGCCAAAAATTATCGATCAAACATCGACTTTGCGCAAAATTTATCACCGTCACATTTTTTGGTGAAATGAAATTTATTCAACTTCTCTAGGCCTAATAAATTATGAATGGTTAGTATTTTAAATTTTTGAGATGGTGAAAAAAAAATTGAACAAACATTGACTTTATGCAATATTAATGACAGTCACATTTTTTTGGCAAAACTAAGGTTATACAACTTCCCTATGACTAATAAGTTGGGAATGGTCAATATTATGAATTGTTGAGACGTTGCGAACAAAATCGATCAAATATCGACTTTGTGCAAACATTATGATTGTCACGTTTTTTGGCAAAACCAATGTTATTCCACTTCCCTAGGCCTAATAAGTTGGGAACGGTTAATATTTTGAATTTTTGAGATGGTATGCAAAAAATCGATCAAACATCGACTTTGCGTAAACTTTATGACCGTCACGTTTTTTAGCGAAATCAAGGTTATACAACTTCCCAAGGCCTAATAAGTTGGGAATGTTCAATATTTTAAATTTTTGAGATGGTGTGAAAAAAATGATCAAACATTGACGTTGCACAAAATTTATGGCTCTCATGTTTTTTGGCGAAATGAAGGTTATTCAACTTATCTAGGCCTAATAAGTTTTGAATGGTCAATATTTTAAATTTTTGAGATGGTGTGAAAAAAAGGGATCAAACATCGATGTTATGCAAACTTTATGACCATCATATTTATTAGCGATACCGAGGTTATAAAACTTCCCTATGACTAATAAATTGGGAATAGTTCATATTTTGAATATTCAAGACAGTGCAAAAAAAACCGATCACACATCGACTTTGTGCAAACTTTATGACTATCATGTTTTTTTGTGAAACCAATATTATTCCACTTCCCTAGGCCTAATATGTTGGGAATGGTCAATATTTTAAATTTTCGAGATGGTGCTAAAAAAATCGATCAAACATCGACTTTGCGCATCATGGTTTTGGGCGAAACCAAGGTTATACAACTTTCTTGGGCCTAATAAGTTTAGAATAGTCAAGAATTCGAATTTTCGAGAAGGTGCGCAAAAAATCGATCAAACCTCAACTTTGCTCAAACTTTAAGACCGTCATGTTTTTTGGTGAAACTAAGATTATACAACTTCCCTAAGTCTAATAAGTTGGGAATGGTAAATATTTTGAATTTTTGAGATGATACCAAAAATAATCGATCAAACATCGACTTTGTGAAAAATTTATGACCATTACGTTTTTTGGTGAAACAAAGTTTATACAACTTCCCTTGGCTTAATAAATTGTGAATAGTCAATATTTTAAATTTTTGAGACCATGCAAAAAAAATCAAACAAATACTGACTTTGTGCAAAATTTATGACAGTCACAATTTTTAGCGAAACCAAGATTATAGAACTTTTTTTTTGGTAAGTAAATGTAATTGTATTTAGTATGAAGTTTATACAAAATAGCTTTGTCTACACAAGCCATAGACTATAGCCTGAGATCTCTTAGAGCAGTCTAGGAGAATGCACCCCACCTCAGAAAGGTGGAATGGTCTCACTCCACCAGACTCATCTCCAAGAGAAGTTAAACAGAAAAGTAGCCATGACTACACATGTTGTAGACTATGACGCTTTACTATAGGCAACAAATAGCAAAATGCAATAACCAACCATTCCTGGATGACCTGTGAATACATCACATTATTGAAGCATAGAATCACACAATACATCAAACTCATTCTAGAAAGCATTAACGAATTGTAAAATTGAATCTGATAAAGATCTCTTTTTCTCTACTTGTTAAATGCTTCATTTCCAGATTCTGCTCTACACATGAATGCTTCTTGAGAAGTTTTGCTGAAACTGTTCTAGTTCTTGATGCAAGTTTGGTATTGGTAGCCTATGTAGTTCAAATCTCTTTAGAATCTCTTCCTTAGGCCTAATAAGTTGGTAGACTTTGCGCAAACTTTATGACCATCATGTTTTTTGGTGAAACGAATGTTATTCAACTTCCCTAGGCCTAATAAGTTGGGAATGGTAAATATTTTAAATTTTCATTACGGTATCGAAAATAATTAATCAAACATCGAGTTTGAGCAAACATTATAATCACCACGGTTTTTTGTGAAACCAAGGTTATATAACTTACTTGGGCCTAATAAGTTGGGAATAGTCAATAATTTAAATTTTCGAGATGGTGTATAAAAAATCGATCAAACATCAACTTTGCTCAAACTTTATGACCATCACATTTTTTGGTGAAACCAAGGTTATACAACTTCCCTTGGCCTAATAAGTTGGGAATGTTAAATATTTTGAATTTTTGAGATGGTACCAAACATAACAAACCAAACATTGACTTTATGCAAAATTTATGACCGTCACGTTTGTTAGCAAAATAAAGTTTATTCATCTTCCCTTGGCCAAATAAATTGTGAATAGTTAATATTTTGAATTTTTCAAACAGTACACAAAAAATTGATCAAATATCGACTTTGTAAATACTTTATGATCATCATGTTTTTTTTTGTGATACTAAGGTTATACAACTTCCCTAGGCCCAACAAGTTGGGAATGGTTAATATTTTAAAATTTTGCGACGTTGCACAAAAGACCGATCAAACATCGACTCTGCGCATGTTTTATGACAGTCACATTTTTTGGCCAAACCAAGGTTATTCCACTTCCCTAGGCCTAATATGTTGGTATTGCTCAGGATTTTGAATTTTTGAGATGGTGCGCAAAAAATGGATCTAACATCGACTTTGCACAAAATTTAAGACCATCATAGTTTTTAGCGAAACAAAGGTTATACAACTTTTATGTGCCTAATAAGTTGGGAATAGTCAGTATTTTGAATTTTCGAGATATGCAAAAAATCGATCAAACATCGTCTTTGTGCAAACTTTATTACCATCACGATTTTTGGCAAAACCAAGGTTATACAACTTCCCTGGGCCTAATATGTTGGGAAGGATCAATATTTTAAATTTTCGAGAGGGTGCACAAAAAACCGATCAAACATCAACTTTGCGCAAATTTTATGACCATTACATTTTTTACCAAAACCATGGTTATACATCTTCCCTGGACCTAATATATCAGAAATGGTCGATATTTTGAATTTTTGAGATGGTGCGCAAAAAATTGATCAAACATCGACTTTGCACAAACTTTATGATCATCAGGTTTTTTGTTGAAACCAAGGTTGTATAACTTTCCAATGCATAATAAGTTAGGAGTGGTCAATATTTTAAATTTTCGAGATAGTACAAAAAAAATCGATCAAACATTGACTTTGCACAAACTTTATGACCGTCATGTTTTTTGGCATAACTAAGGTTACTCAACAACTCTAGCCCTAATAAATTAAGCCAATCAAATGTCGACTTTGTGTAAACTTTATTACCATCACATTTTTTGGCGAAACCAATGTTATACAACTTCCCTGTCCCTAATAAGTTGGGAATGGTTAATAGGGGCGCAAAAAATCGATCAAACATTGACTTTGTATAAACTTTATTACCGTCACATTTTTTGTCGAAACCAAGGTTATACAACTTCCTTGGGACTAATAAGTTGGGAATGATCAATAATTTAAATTTTTGAGATGGCATGCCTAAAACGATGAAACTTCGACTTTGTGCAAACCTTATAACCATCACATTTGTTAGTAAAAACATGGTTATACAACTTCCATGGTCCAGATAAGTTGAGAATGGTCAATAATTTGAATTTTCGAGAAGTTGCGCAAAAAACCGATCAAACATCGAACTTGTGCAAACTTTATGACCATCACATTTTTTGGCGAAACCAAGGTTATAAAAATGTCCTTGGCCTAATAAGTTGGGAATGGTTAATATTTTTTTTTTCGAGACGATGCGCAAAAAATCGATCAAACAACGACTTTGTGCAAACTATATGACCATCACGTTTTTTGGTGAAATAAAGATCATACAACTTTCCTGAGTCTAATAGGTTGGGAATGGTCAATATTTTGAATTTTCACGATGATGCACAAAAAATCGATCAATCATTGACTTTGCGTAAACTTTATAACCATCATGTTTTTTTATGAAACCAAGTTTATACAACTTCCATGGGCCTAATAAGATGGGAATGATCAATAATGTGAATTTTTGAGACGTTGCACAAAAAACTGACCAAACATCGACTTTGCATAAACTTTATGACCGTCTTAATTTTTTGGCGAAACCAAGGTTACACAAATACCCTAGGCCTAATAAGTTGGGAATGGGCAACATTTTAAATTTTCAAGATGGTGTGTAAAAAATCGATCAAACATTGACTTTGCGCCAACTTTATGACTATCACGTTTTTTAACGAAACTAAGTTTATACAATTTTCATGGGCCTAATAAATTGGGAATGGTCAATATTTTTAATTTTCGAGATAGTGTGCAAAAAACAGATGAAACATCGACTTTGCGCAAACTTTATGCCTATCATGTTTTTTCACGAAAACATGGTTATACAACTTCCCTGGGCCTAATTAGTTGGGAATGGTTAATATTTTTAATTTTTGAGATGGTGCACAAAAAACCCATCAAACATCGACTTTGCACAAACTTATGACTATCACGTTTATTGGTGAAACTAAGGTTATACAATTGCCCTACGCCTAATAAGTCGGGAATGGTCAATAATGTTAATTTTCGAGACATTAAGCAAAAAACCAATCAAACATCGACTTTACGCAAACATTATAACCATCACATTTTTTGTCGAAACCAAGTTTATATAATTACCTTAGGCCTAATAAGTTGGGAATAGTCAATATTTTGAATTTTCAAGACTGTGTGCAAAAAATCTATCAAAGTTTGACTTTGTGCAAACTTTATGACCATCATGTTTTTTTATGAAACCAAGGTTATATAAATTCCTTGGGCCAAATATGTTAAGAATAGTCAGTATTTTGAATTTTTGAAATTCGCAAAAAATGGATCAAATAATGACTTTGTGTAAACTTTATGACCATCACGTTTTTTGGCGAAACCAAGGTTATACAACTTTCCTGGGCCTAATAAGTTAGGAATTGTCAATATTTTGAATTTTCGAGGTGGTTCACAATAAACCAATCAATCATTGGCTTTGCCCAAACTTTATGACAGTCAGGTTTTTTGGCGAAACCAAGAATACAACTTCACTTGGGCTTAATTAGTTGGGACTCGTTAATATTTTAAATATTCGAGACGGTGTGCAAAAAACTAATCAAACATCGACTTTGTGCAAACTTTATGACCGTCACATTTTTTTGTCGAAACCAAGGTTATGCAACTTCCCTAGACTTAATAAGTTTAGAATATTCAATAATTTGAATTTTTGAGATGGTGCGCAAAAAATCAATCAAACATCGACTTTGCGCAAACTTTATGACCATTATGTTTTTTGGCGGAATCAAGGTTACACAACTTCCCTAAGCCTAATAAGTTGGGAATGGTCAATATTTTAAATTTTTGAGATATTACGTATAAGAAAGATTAAACATCGACTTTGCACAAATTTTATGACCATCACCTTTTTTGGCAAAAACATGGTTATATAACTTCCCGGGGCCTAATTAGTTGGGAATGGTCAATATTTTTAATTTTTAAGATGGTGCACAAAAAACCAATCAAATATCAACTTTGTGCACACTTTATGATTATCTCGTTTTTTTTTTTTTTGCATAACCAAGGTTATACAACTTTCTTGGGTCTAATATATTTGGAATGGTTAATATTTTAAAATTTTGAGATGGTGCATAAAAAATCGATGAAACATCGACTTTGCGTAAACTTTATGACCATCATGTTTTTTGGCAAAACCAAGTTATACAACTTTCGTAGGACTAATAAGCTAGGAATAGTCAATATTTTGAATTTTTGAGGTAATATGAAAAAAATTGATCAAACATTGACCTTGCGTAAACTTTATGACCATCATATTTTTTAGCAAAACCATGGTTATACATATGCCCTAGGCCTAATAAGCTGGGAATGGTCAATATTTTGAATTTTCGAGATGTTGCGCAAAAATCCAATCAAACATCATCTTTGTAAAACCTTTGTGACCGTCACGTTTTTTATGCGAACCCAAGATTATACAACTTCCCTAAGACTAATAAGCTGGGAATAGTCAATATTTTAAATTTTCAAGATGGTGTGCAAAAAACTGATCACACATCGACTTTGCGTAAATTTTATGATCGTCACATATTTTAGCGAAATAATGTTTTACAACTTCCTTATGCCTAATTTGTTGGCAATGGTCAATGTTTTGAATTTTCATAACCATGTACAAAAAACCGATCAAACATCGACTTTACGCAAACTTTATGACCGTTACATTTTTTGGCAAAATCAAGGTTAAATATTGACCATTCCCAACATATTAGGCCTAGGGAATTTGAATAACCTTGGTTTCGCCAAAAAATGAGACGGTCATAAAGTTTGTAAAAAGTCGATGTTTGATCGATTTTTTTTGCATCATCTTAAAAATTTAAAATATTGACCATTCCCAACATATAAGGAAGGCCTAGGGAAGTTGAATTACCTAGGTTACACAAAAAAAATGTGATAGTCATAAAGTTTACGCAAAGTCGATATTTGATTGGTTTTCCTCGCACCATCTAAAAAATTTAAAATATTGACCATTCCCAACTTATTAGACCTAGGAAAGTGGAATAACCTTGGTTTCACTAAAAAATGTGATGGTCATAAAGTTTGCACAAAGCCGATATTTGATCATTTTTTTCGCACCATCTCAAAGATTCAAAATATTGATCATTCCCAACTTATTAGGCCTAGGAAAGTTGAATAATCTTGGTTTTGCCAAAAAAAAAACATGACGGTCATAAAGTTTATGCAATGTCGATATTTGATCGGTTTTTTTTGCACCAACTTGAAAATTCAAAATTGTAACAATTCCAAACTTATAAGGCCGAGGGAAGTTGTCTAAACTTGGTTTTGCCAAAAAATGAGATGGTCATAAGGTTTGTACAAAGTCGATGTTTGATCGGTTTTTTTCATACCATCTTGAAAATTTAAAATATTGACCTTTCCTAGCTTATTAGACCTAGGGAAGTTGAATAACCTTGGTTTCGCCAAAAAACGTGACGGTCATAAAATTTACACAAATTTGATGTTTGATCAATTTATTTCACACCATCTCAAAAATTCAAAATATTGACCATTCCAAACTTATTAGGCCTAGAGAAGTTGAATAACCTTGGTTTCGACAAAAAAACATAACAGTCATAAAGTTTACGCAAAGTCGAA
Organism: Musa troglodytarum; assembly: GCA_023547065.1. Classification (NCBI taxonomy): domain Eukaryota; kingdom Viridiplantae; phylum Streptophyta; class Magnoliopsida; order Zingiberales; family Musaceae; genus Musa; species Musa troglodytarum. The sequence continues at coordinate 34,300,825 of CP097511.1, forward strand.
GTTTGATCGGTTTTTTTCGCACCATCTTGAAAATTCAAAATATTGACAATTCTAAAATTATAAAGCCTAGGGAATTTGTATAACTTTGGTTTCGCCAAAAAATAAGACGGTCATAAAGATTGGCAAAGTCGATATTTGATCGATTTTTTTGACACCATCTCGAAAATTCAAAACATTGACCATTCCCAACTTATGATGCCAACTGAAGCCGAATAACCTTGGTTTCACCAAAAAACATGATGGTCATAATGATTGCACAAAGTCAATATTTGATTGATTTTTTTCGCACTGTCTCGAAAATTTAAAATATTATCCATTCCTAACTTATTAGGGCTCGGGATGTTGAATAACCTTGGTTTCGTCAAAAAACGTGATGGTCATAAAGTTTGTAAAAAGTCGTTATTTGAATGGTTCTTTTAGCACCATATCAAAAATTCAAAATATTGTCTATTCCCAACTTTTGAGGCCTAGGGATGTTGAATAATCTTGGTTTTGTCAAAAAAACATGATGGTCATGAAGTTTGCAAAAAGTAGATGTTTATTCCTTTTTTTTACGGTGTCTTCAAAATTCAAAATATTGACCATTCTAAAATTATTAGGCCTAAGGAGGTTGTATAACCTAGGTTTCACTAAAAAATATGACGGTTATAAATTTTGTAGAAAGTCGATGTTTGATCGGTTTTTTTAGCACCTTCTCAAAAATTTAAATTATTAACCATTCCCAACTTATTTAGACTAGGAAAGTTACATAAGCTTAGTTTTGCTAAAAAATGTGATGGTTATAAAGTTTACGATAAGTCGATGTTTGTTCTGTTTGTTTCGTGCCATCTCAAAAATTTAAAATATTGATCATTCCAAACGTATTAGGCCCAGGGAAGTTGTATAACCTAGGTTTCGCTAAAAAACGTGACGGTTTTAAAGTTTGTAGAAAGTCGATGTTTGATCGATTTTTTCACACCATCTCAAAAATTCAAAATGTTGACCATTTACAACATATTGGGCCTAAGGAAGTTGAATAACCTTGGTTTGGCTAAAAAACATGACGATCATAAAGTTTACCTAAAGTCGATATTTGAACGATTTTTTTTGCACGATCTCGAAAGTTTAAAATATCGACCATTCCCAACTTATTATTCCCAGGGATGTTGTATAAACTAGGTTTTGCCAAAAAAACGTGACGGTTAGAAAGTTTGCGAAAAGTCGATCTTTGATCAATTTTTTTTACACCGTCTTAAAAATTTAGAATATTGACCATTCCCAACTTATTAGGCCAACGAAAGTTGAATAACATTTGTTTCACCAAAAAATGTGATGGTCATAATGTTTGTACAAAGTCGGTGTTTGATCTATTTTGTTCGCACCGTTTTGAAAATTCAAAATAGTGTCCATTCCCAATTTATTAGGACTAGAGAAGTGGAGTAACCTTGGTTTCACCAAAAAAAAGTGACGATCATAAAGTTTAAGCAAAGTCGATGTTTGATCAATTTTTTTCGCACCATCTCAAAAATTCTAAATATTGACCATTCCCAACTTATTAGGCCTAGGGAAGTTGAATAACCTTGGTTTTGCCAAAAAATGTAACATTCATAAGTATGCATAAAGCCGATGTTTGATCAAGTTTTTTCACACCATCTCAAAATTTTAAAATATTAACCATTGCCAACTTATTAGGCCTAGGAAAGTTGAATAACATTGGTTTCGCCAAAAAACATGATGGTCATAAAGTTTTCACAAACTCGATATTTGATTAATTTTTTCGTACCATCTCGAAAATTCAATATATTGAACATTCCCAACTAATTAGCCCTAAGTTGAATAACCTTCGTTTCACCAAAAAATATGATGGTCATAAAGTTTGCGCAAAGTCGATATTCGATCGATTTTTTTTGCACCATCTAGAAAATTCAAAATATTGACCATTCAAAACATATATGGCCTAGGGAAGTTGTATAATATTGGTTTTGCCAAAAAAACTTGACAGTCATAAAGTTTGCGTAAAGTCGATGTTCAATCGATTTTTTTCACTCCATCCCAAAAATTTAAAATATTGACTATTCCTAACTTATTAGGAAAAGGATAGTTGTATAACCATGGTTTCAACAAAAAACATGACGGTCATAATGTTTGTGCAAAGTCGAAGCTTGATCGATTTTTTTTGCACCATCTCAAAAATTTAAACTATTGACCATTTCCAAATTATTTGGCTCAGGGAAGTTGAATAACCTTGGCTTCGCCAAAAATATGACGTTCATAAAGTTTACCCAAGTTGATGTTTGATCGATGTTTTTCACACCATCTCAAAAATTAAAAATATTAACTATTCCAAACTTGGTTTCACCAAAAAAATGTGTTGGTCATAAAGTTTGCATAAAGTATATATTTGATTGGTTTTTTTCGAACCATCTCAAAAATTAAAAATATTGACCATTCCAAACTTATTAGGCCTAAGGAAGTTGAATAATATTGGTTTCGCTAAAAAACGTGATAGTCATAAAGTTTGTGAAAAGTCGATGTTTAATCCCTTTTTTTCACACCATTTCAAAAATTCAAAATATTGACCATTCCCAACTTATTAGGCCCTGGGAAGTTGAATAAACTTGGTTTCACCAAAAAACATAACGGTCATAAAGTTTGCGCAAAGTCAATGTTTGATCAATTTTTTTCGCACTGTCTCGAAAATTTAAAATATTAACCATTCTCAACTTATTAGGCCTAGGGAAGTTGTATAACTTTGGTTTCACCAAAAAACGTGATAGTCATAAAGTTTTCCTAAAGTCAATGTTTGATTGATTTTTTTCACACCATCTCGAAAAATCAAAATATTCACCATTCCCAACTTATTAGGCCTAGGGAAGTTGTATAACCTAGGTTTTGCCAAAATACGTGATGGTCATAAAGTTTGCGGAATGTCGATGTTTGATTAGTTTTTTTGGCACCATCTCAAAATTTTAAAATATTGACCATTCCCAACTTATTAGGCCTAGGGAAGTTGAATAACTTTGGTTTCGACAAAAAATGTGATGCTCATAAAGTTTGCAGAAAATCGATGATTGATCGGTTTTTTTTTTTTGCATCATCTCGAAAATTTAAAATATTAACCATTCCCAACTTATTAGGCCCAGGGAAGTTGTCTAACCTAGGATTTGCCAAAAAACGTAACGATCATATAGTTTGCGTAAAGTCAATGTTTGATCAATTTTTTTTTTGCACCACCTCGAAAATATAAAATATTGTCCATTCCAAACTTTTTCGGCTTAGGGAAGTTGTATAACCTAGGTTTCATAAGAAAACGTGATGGTCATAAAGTTTGAGCAATATCAATGTTTGATCAGTTTTTTTTTTTTGCACCATCTCAAAAATTTAAAATATTGAGCATTCGCAACTTATTAGGCCAACGGAAGTTGAATAACCTTGGTTTCACTAAAAAATGTGACTGTCAAAAAGTTTGCACAAAGTCAATGTTTGGGTTTTTTTCACACCATTTCAAAAATTCAAAATATTGTCCATTCCGAACTTATTAGGTGTATAGAAGTTTAAAAACCTTATTTTTGCCAAAAAAACGTGACAGTCATAAAGTTTGTAGAAACTCGATGTTTAATCAATTTTTTTTGCACTATCTCGAAAATTCAAAATATTGACCATTTCCAACTTATTAGGCTATGTGAAGTTGAATAACCTTGGCTTTGCCAAAACCATGATGTTCCTAAAGTTTGCCCAAGTCGATATTTGACCGATGTTTTTCGCACCATCTCAAAAATTAAAAATATTGACCATTCCCAACTTATTAGGCTTAGGGAAGTTGAATAACTTTAGTTTCACAAAAACACGTGATGATCATATTAGGCTTAGGGAAGTTGAATAACTTTGGTTTCGCTAAAAAACGTGATGCTCATAAAGTTTGCCCAAAGCCGATGTTTGAACGGTTTTTTTTGCATCATCTTGAAAATTAAAAATATTAACCATTCCCAACTTATTAGGCACAGAAAAGTTGTATAACCTAGGATTCGCTAAAAAACGTGACGGTCAGATAGTTTATGCAAAGTCAATGTTTGATCAGGTTTTTTTTATACCGTCTCAAAAATATAAAATATTATCCATTCCAAACTTATTCGGTTCAGGGAAGTTGTATAACCTAGATTTCACAAGAAAATATGATGGTAATAAAGTTTGCGCAAAGTCGATGTTTGATCGATTTTTTTTGCACCATCTCAAAAATTCAAAATATTGGCCATTCCCAACTTTTTAGGCCATTGGAAGTTGAATAACCTTGGTTTCGTCAAAAAACGTGACAGTCATAAAGTTTGCATAAAGTTGATGTTTGATCGGTTTTCTTCGCACTATCTCGAAAATTCAAAATATTGTCCATTCTCAACTTATTAGGTGTATAGAAGTTTGAAAACCTTGTTTTTGCCAAAAAAAACATGATTGTCATAAAGTTTGCAAAAAGTCAATGTTTGATCGATTTTTTTTGCACCATCTCGAAAATTTAAAATATTACCATTCCAATTTATTAGGCCCAGGGAAGTTGCATAACCATGGTTTCGCTAAAAAAAGTGACGGTGATAAAGTTTGCGGAAAGTCGATGTTTGATCATTTTTTTTTGCACCATCTCGAAAATTCAAAATATTAACCATTCCCAACTTATTAGGCCTAGATAAGTTGTATAACCTTAGTTTCGCAAAAAAAAACGTGATGGTTATAATGTTTGCGTAAAGTCAGTATTTGATCGATTTTTTTTGCACTATCTTGAAAATTTAAAATATTGACCATTTACAAATTATTAACCTAGGTTTCGCCAAATCACGTGATGGTCATAAATTTTGTGTAAAGTTGATGTTTTATCAATTTTTTTGCACCATCTCGAAAATTTAAAATATTGACCATTCCCAACTTATTGAGCATAGGAAAGTTGAATAACCTTGGTTTTGACAAAAAAATGCAACAGTCATAAAATTTACATAAAGTCGAGGTTTGATCGATTTTTTTTGTATCATCTTGAAAATTTAAAATATTAACAATTCTAAAATTATAAGGCCTAGGGAAGTTGTCTAACCTTGGTTTTATCAAAAAATGTGACGGTCATAAAGTATAGGCAAAGTCGATGTTTGATCGATTTTTTTCGCACCATCTCAAAAATTTAAAATATTAACCATTCCCAACTTATTAGGCCTACGGAAGTTGTATAACCTTGGTTTTGCCACAAAATATGATAGTCATAATGTTTGCGCAAAGTCGATATTTGTTCGGTTTTTTTCGTACTATCTTGAAAATTCAAAATATTGACCAATCCCAACATATTAGGCCTATGGAAGTTGAATAATCTTAGTTTCGCTAAAAAAAGGTTATGGTCATAAAGTTTGCGAAGGTCGATGTTTGATCATACTTTTTTGCACCTTTTCAAAAATTCAATGTATTGATCATTCCAAACTTATTTGACCCAGGAAAGTTGTATAACCTAGGTTTCACAAAAAATCATAACGGTCATAAAGTTTGTGCAAAGTTGATATTTGATCGATTTTTTTTAAACCATCTCAAAAATTCAAAATATTGACCATTCCCAATTTATTACGCCAACAGAAGTCGAATAACCTTGGTTTCGCCAAAAAACATGATGGTCATAAAGTTTGCACAAAATTAATATTTGATCGATTTTTTTCGCACCATCTCGAAAATTTGAAATATTATCCATTCGCAACTTATTAGGCCTAGGGTTATTGAATAACCTTGGTTTTGTCAGAAAAACATGATTGTCATAAAGTTTGTGGAAAGTCGATGTTTGATCGATTTTTTTTTATGCTATCTCAAAAATTTAAGATATTGATCATTCCAAAGTTATTAAGCCCAAGGAATTTATTAGGCCAACCGAAGCCGAATAAACTAGGTTTCGCCAAAAAATATGACAGTCATAAAGTTTGCGAAAAGTCAATGTTTGATCATTTTTTTCGCACCATCTCGAAAATATAAAATATTGACCATTCCTAACTTATTAGGCCTAGTAAAGTTGAATAACCATGGTTTCGCCAAAAATCATGACGGTCATAAAGTTTTCCCAAACTCGATATTTGATCGGTTTTTTTTTCAACATCTCGAAAACTCAAAATATTGACCATTCCCAACTTATTAGGCCTATGGAAATTGAATAACCTTTGTTTCGCCAAAAAATATGATTGTCATAAAATTTGAGCAAGGTCAATATTAGCATATTGTACTAAATTAGGCACCCCTGTGTCATTCTCCCCTAGTTGAAAAAGACTTATTCTCAAGTCCTTGTTTGTTTCAATCATATATTCATGATAAGGACTTAAATAAGCTACATTAAATATTGGAGACACTCCATAATCTTCAGGTATCTCAATCTCATAAGTATTCTGACCAATTCTCTCAAACACCTTGAATGGACCATCAGCTTTTGGTTTTAATTTTTCAAATTTGCCTAGTGGAAATCTCTCCTTTCTTAGATGAATCTAGACCAAATCACCTGCATTAAACTCCACAAGTTTTCTATGCTTGTTGGCAACTTGCCTATACCTCTCATTTTCCTTCTCTATGGTTGCTTTAACATTCTCATGTAGCTTCTTTATTTGCTTTGCTCTCTCATCAGCATCTCCACTAAATTGCTTAGTTATTGGATGAGGAACCAAATCTAAAAGACCAAATGGATTAGCACTATAAACAATCTCAAAAGGACTCTTACCAGTGCTATGATGCGAGGAACGATTGTATGCAAACTCAATTTATGGAAGAATGAGATCTCATTGCTTGATGTTCTTGCCAACATAACTTCTAAGCAAGTTTCCCAAACTTATGTTCGTTACCTCAGTTTGCCCATCGGTTTGTAGGTTATGTGAGCTGCTGAAATTAAAAAAAGTACCTAGCTTTCTCCACAGCATTCTCCAGAAATGACTAAGAAACTTTGAATCTCGATCAAATACCATAGTTCTTGGAACTCCATGCAATTTCCCAATCTCCTTAAAATAAAAATCAGCGATATAAGATGCATCGTTTGATTTATTGTAGGGGACAAAGTGTGACATTTTTGAAAATCTATCGACAACAACCATGATAGAATCCTTGTTCCTTTGAGTTCTTGGTAGTCCCAAAACGAAATCAAGACTTACTTCCTCCCATGGAGCATTAGGCACTAGCAATGGAATGTACAAACTAGAATTTTGACTTCTTGTTTTTGCCAAATGGCACACTCGGCATTGCTTCACAAGCCTCTTCACATCTCTAAATATCTTGGGCCAATAGAAATTTAATTGAACAAGAGCTAGAGTTTTATCCCTACCGAAATGTCCTCCCAAAACACCGCCATGAGCTTCAGATAGAATTACTTGTCTTAATGAGCAAAATAGAACACACAAGGCATTAGCTCGAAAATAAAAACCATCAAGGATAAAAAAATTATTAAAAAGAACCTAATTTATAATTCTACCATACTGAGCTGAAATCCACGTCATTCTCATAAAAATCTTTGAATGTCTCAAATCCAACAATGTTAACTTTCATTATTGATAATAAAGAATGTTTTCTGCTCAATGCATCAGCAACTACATTTTGAACACCAGACTTATGTTTGATTGTAAAGTTAAAAGATTGCAAGAACTCCACCCAAGCTGATGTCTCTTGTTTAGCTTATGCTGGTGATTAATGAACTTTAATGCCTCATGATCAGAATATAAGACAAATGGCTTAGCAAGAAGATATTGACTCCAATGAGATAAAGCTCGATAAATGGCATAGAACTCTTTATCATAGGTAGAGTATCTCCTTCTTGCATCATTCAACTTCTCGCTAAAAGAGACAATCGGCTTTCTATCTTGACTCAAAATAGCATCAATTCCCATATTAGAGATCACATTCAACCTCAAATACCTTGTCAAAATTAGGTAGCACTAAGATAATATCTTCAATCACCTTTCTTTTCAATAGTTCAAAGGCATCATTAGCCTCACTGGTCCATTTGAATTTATCACCTTTCAAGCATTCAGTGATTGGAGCAACAATAGAGCTAAAACCCTTGATGAATCTTCTATAAAAGGAAGTTAAGCCATGGAAACTCCTCATATCATGTAATGAAACAAGTGTTGACTAATTAAGAATAGCCTCTATATTACTTTGATCCATCATGATTCCATCTTTTGAAATAATATACCCCAAAATCATAATAGTAGTTATAAAGAAATCACACTTCTTTAGATTAGCATAAAGTTTTTTACTGTCTCAAAATAAGAAAGATCTCTTTGAGATGATTTATATCCTCCTCTTCACTCTTGTTGTATACTAATATATCATCAAAATAAACCACAACAAAAGTCCCAATGCATGGCTTAAGTATATTATTCATGAATCTCATGAAAGTACTAAGAGAATTAGATAGCCCAAATGGCATAACCAACCATTCAAATAACCCTTCTCTAGTTTTAAATGTTGTTTTCCACTCATCTCTTGGCCTCATTCTTATTTGATGATAGTCACTCCTCAAATCAATTTTAGTGAAAATAGAAGCACCACACAATTGATCAAATAAATCATCTAATCTTAGAATAAGAAAACGATAGTCAATTATGATTTTGTTGATGGTGCGACTGTCCACATACATTCTTCAAGAATTATCCTTCTTCGACACAAACAAGACTGGAACCGCACAAGGACTCATGCTCTCCCGAATCAATCCTTTTTCCACCAACGATTCACTTGCCTTTAAAATTCTTCATACTCCTTAGGACTCATTCTGTAGGTTGCCTTATTTGGTAAAATAGCCCATGGAATAAGATCAATGTGATGCTGAATATCTCTTAGAGGTGGAAGGGGCCATATGGAATCTCTTCTAATACAACATCTTGAAACTCCTCTAGAATTGATTTCATGATTGCTGGTGTATCCTTATATTGTTCATTTTTCTCTACAACTAATAAAGCTAGAATATGACCATGTTTTTCTAATTCATCCTTGCATTCACCATAGGACATAAAAGCGCTAACTTCCTTTTTTGTTATACTGATTTTAGGAGGTTGTAATGGAGCTAAAATAATATTTTTTTTATTCATATTAAAAGAATATGTATGTTTGTAGCTATCATACAACACCCTCCTATCATAATACTAAGGTCTACCCAATAATAAATGACAAGAGTCCATAAGAGCAACATCACACCATACTTCATCTTTGTAATACTTGCCAATGAAAAACGAAACTAAACATCTTTTAGTTACCTTGATATCATTCCCTTTTTGTAGCCAGCATAATTGATAAGGATGTGGATGAGGGATTGTGTCTAACTTCAACTTCTGCACCATCTCCAAAGATACCACATTCTCAAAGCTGCCATTATCAATAATCACCAAACACACCTTGCCATGAGAAGTGCATTTAGTGTGAAATATGTTCTTTCTCACCCAACTTTCATCCTCAGCCATATAGGACACTTGTAAGCTACGTTGTAGCACAATAGACAAACCATGATCAGCATAAGTAACCTCTTCCTCATCATCATCATATTTTGGTTTATCATCAGCTTCATTTTCTTCTTCATCACTATGATCTTCAACCAAAGTAACAATCCTTCTGTTTGGATAATCTGAAGCAATATGCCCAAAACCATAACATTTGAAGTAATTTCGACCACTTGGGATAGACGAATTTAGTGTTTGTTTGCTACCACCAGACCTTTCGCCCTTGTCTTGTACCTTTGATACAACCTTGCTTTGGACAATAGATTTGGAATTTTCTCCTTTTATATAGTCTTCTTTCGACCCGTACCGAGAACTCCTTTCAAACTTATGTTGCTTTTCAACTTTTAAAGCCACTAACATTATTTAAAGACCAATATGGCTACAGTTGAATAACTTTAGCAATCTCATATTTCAGACCTCCCAAGTATCTTGCAATAGTTTGCTCTTCTGGTTCCACATGCTTACCTTTTAACATGAGATTATCAAATTCTACTATGTAATCTTCCACACTAAGATCTTTTTGCTTGAAATCAATGATTTTGAGAAAGATCTTATCTATAATTGTCAGGTAAGTATTTTCTCTTCCGCTTCCTTTTCATTTTCTCCCATGTCATGATTTTACTCTTCCCCTCACGTTCTCTTTGCTTCTTCAGATTTTCCCACCAAAAAGAAGCATTTCGTCTGAGTTTAATCGTCATAAGTTTTACCTTCTTTTATTCAAGTGGTTCATGAAAATCAAAAATTTTGTCCACTGTATTAAGCCAATCAATAAAGTCATCAACATTAATTTTGCCTTCAAACTCTGGAATATCCAATCTTGAGTTGTATTTGTTCTGTCATACGTCTTTGACTGCATGCCTTGCTCGAAATCTTCTATCTAAACTTCACTTATAGCTTAAGATCCGCCAAACTAACTCACTAACGTACAAGTATGAGTAAGCGTCCTGAACAACAATAAGCTTAGCGCAACGCCTTGCTGATTGTGAGTCTCATGCACTAATTCTATAAGAGCATAACTTGGCTATAAGAGCATAACTTGGAGAGACCCAATAATAGTCTATTTTGCTTTACGAGGTTCTTTCCTTCTTTAGGTAAAAGTGGAATAATTCTTTGTTGGCTCGGTGCTAATGGAAGTTTACAGTTAAGTCGTAGATGGAAGTTTTGTTGGGCTTTTCTCTATCCTATTAAGAAGAAGAGGTGTTGCAGTTCAGTTGCTTGGCAGGAGTGAGTTCGGCAGTAATAGGTATATCAGCAGAGTGAGCATCAGTGTCATCTTTTCTAGTAGTAGCTTGGTTTACGACAGTTTCTCCACTACAAACAAGAGAAAGCAGTTTCATAGGCAATAGGGTTTACTTCAAACCTTAGGAATCTAATCCAGTGCGGGGCAATCCATCTTACATTCTTTTCGTTTCCGGGAGAGGAGAAGTCAAGTGCCCTTATAATTAATGCCATCAAGAAGGCAACCATCAAGGTCTGCGGGAAAGATAGACAGAAATCAAGTCCGGGAGTTAACCAGTCATTTTGCCCTATATGTTCTCTTAGATAAAGATTCTAAATGAATTGGAATTGGAATGTTCTTCTACTGTAGTGTCGGTAGAGTGGACAAGTCCTGTGTTCATTGCTTTGATACGAGCAAGTACGATAAAGTGGAAAACAATGTATTTATGCGCAAGTCTTGCCTTTGATGCAGTAGGGGCATCTTTGACTTATTTGCTTGTTCCTGTTCCAGTTCTAATTTCATCCTATTTAGAAGCAGTGCCAGCAAAGTATAGGTGTTCTCACTCGAGTCCCGGTATTGAACTAAAGAACGGTGTTTACTTAAGAATAGAGTTTACTTTATTTAACTTGAAGTCCCGAAACATCAGAATGAGCTCTGTGACTTCACTTTGATGCTTGGACTAGACCACAGATCTGCAGAAGGATACGATACGGAAGTAGACCTGGACCTATACCTCGCAAGTAAGAGAGTCTGCCCGGAACAAAGTCCTGTGTTCAGGGAGCGCCTAGGGCCAAGGAAAACAAGGAATTCCTCAATGAAAACTCCAGGAATTGAACTTTAGCCAACTCCTTTCATAGCTTCCCTCGACTTAAACACTTATGCTCATATACCTTAATTCGAACTTTCTTCTTTAATACCCCAGAATACATAACTTGCAAGCGCATTCTCTTACTGCAACACTGAAGTCTCTCAGTGGGTTTCCTCTTTCTTTGGTGGGTTTGCTTTGCTTTCCTCTAATTCTATCTCTTTCTCTTTCTGTCTATCGGTCATTATGATAACCCCTTCCTTCCTTCTAGAAACTTTAGATTATGAGCACACATTCCATTCTCTGGATTAATCTAGTCTATCTTTTGGCATTTGCCCTTTGAGAGGCAAGGCATGTTAACTGAAGCCTAATAGACTGCCTGCGAGGGAAGATAGATGCGCATAGGTTTCCGCTTTTATCCACAGGGTAGGGGAGGGATTGATTCATTTCCAATTGACTCGACTCGGTATCAGGGAAGGCTTGTTGACTCGACTCGGTATCAGAGTTGACTGTTCCTCACAGTAGTGGTGGAGATATAAGTTACTAAAGAACAGGCTTTGAAGCGAGGTATAACAAAAGAAGCAAGAGCAGGAGCAACTCGGGATCACGCCTATACTATTGATTGCCCCAACAGCCTATCTCTATCCTCTGGCTCTGGCAACTAGAACAGAATTCTTACTTTCACTTATTGGCCTATTTCTACAATTGCTATTCAAAAACCCGGCAAAACGAAAAAGTGGAATGAAAATGAGGCCATCTATTAGCGAAAACCGGGTTGCGTTGTTTTTTACCGAGAAAACGCAACTTTGTCATTTCAATTCCTCGGTCTATTAGCGGAAATTGTTGGGGTTGGAGGAGCAAGGAACAATAAAGAAACAGAATACTACGATTCAAGAGAGAATGCCCTTAATCTAGAAAACCGACGTAGTATTAAAACAGGAGGAACAATATTGAACACTTACAAATATTCTTCCAAGTGCTCACACCTTCTCTACTTGCTTCATTAACTCTGGTCCTATTTATAGGACCTCATGATAACAACCATTCTCTATCATATCACCAATGATAGAGTTAGTTATTGAAACCACCCTAACTACCTAGATCATGGTGAATATTTAGATAACCACCTAGATCATGATAACTACTATGAATCAATTCTTAACACTCCCTTGATTCATAGTTACATACACCAATTTGAGACATAAAATAAATATACTTTTGAACTGGAAGTAACTTGGTGAGTATATCCGCAACTTGTTCATCTGTGCCACAATACTTCATTGCTATCGCTCCACTTGCTACAAGATCCCAGATGAAATGATAACGTATCTCTATATGTTTCATTCTTCCATGAAATATTGGATTCTTCGTCATTATAATTGTAGCTTTATTGTCACAAAATATTTTCATTGCTTCCTTTTGTCCTTGATGAAGATCTTTAAGAAGTCTTCTAAGACATATTGTTTGATAAGCTGCTGATGTTGCAGCTACATATTCGCTCCGATGTTGATAATGCAATTGTTGCTTGCTTTGAACTCCAAGATATAACTCCGATCCAAGGCTAAAAATATTGCCCAAGTACTTTTTCTATCATCCAAATCTCCCCGCCCAATCACTATCGTGAATCCAAATAATTTACATTTAGAATTATGAGAATACCAAATACCATAATCGGTAGTTCCGCAATATAACGCAAAATTCTTTTAACGACTCGAGATGATGTTTCTTTGGGGCTATGCATAAACCTCGGATACTACACCAACAGAAAAGGTAATATCCGTCGAGTATGAGTTAGATAAATTAAACCTCCGACCAAACTTCAGAGTATCTTGCATTTGTCAAGGATGTACCATCTTCTAGTTTTAGTTTCTCATTTACATTCATAGGTGTTGCTGCAACTTTGCAATTGAGCATGTTAGATTTTTGAGTAAATCCATTGCATACTTCCTTTGTGAAATAAAATTCCATCTGATCCTTGCTTTACTTCCAACCCAAGAAAATAGTGCAGTAAACCTAGATCTGACATTTCAAACTTGTTCATCATGGATTTTTTAAATTCTGCCACAAAAGAGTTAGATGAACCCATATATATAATATCATCAACATAAAGACAAACCATTAGAATATTATATTCACCTTCCTTCTTTAGATAAAGAGTAGGTTCATTATTGCTTCTCTTAAATCCATTTTGATGAAAATAAAAATCAATCTTACTGTACCATGCCCTTGGAGCTTGTTTAAGCCCATAAAGAGCTTTTTTTAGCTTATACATTTTTTCTTCATGTCCTTTAACAAAAAAACCTTCAGGTTGAGTAACAAAAACTTCTTCATGTAAATCTCCATTTAAAAACGTAGATTTCACATCAAATTGATAAATAGGCCAACCCAAGTGAGCAGCTAAAGCCAAGAAAGTTCTCGGTTTCAAATCTAGCAACTGGAGAAAAAGTATCATCAAAGTCAATACCTTGTTGCTGTGAATATCCTTTTGCTACAAGCCGAGCTTTATGCTTTTGGATACTTCCATCTGCATTATATTTTGTTTTGTAAACCCATTTTAATCCAATAGCTTTTTTCCTTGGTAGATTCATTAGCTCCTGTGTTTCATTCTTCTCAATTGAGTTGATTTCCTCTTTCATTGCTTTTCTCCATTCCTCTTTTCAATCGCTTCTCAAAAGTTATAGGATCTGAAATAAATAAAGCAAATGTTGAATCATAAATTTCATTAGTGATCTAAACTTTCTTGGAGGAGATTCATCTGAGGATTCAGAATTTGAACTGCTACTATGTGAGGCTGATGATAAATTTGTTGGAGCAGGATCTGTTACTTGATTCTGTGGAGTGTGTACTTCTATCGGAATCTGAGTTTGTGTTTCTTCTTCTTTTGACTCCCAATTCCAACTTGCCCTTTCATCAAACACAACATTTCTGTTAATAATAACTTTGCTACTAACAGGATTATATAATCGATATGCTTTGGATTGTGAGGAATAACCAATGAAAATGCATTTTTCAGATTTTTCATCAAGCTTGTGCTGATTTTGTGAATTCACTAAACCATAAGCAATACTACCAAAAATTCTTAGATGGTTTACACTTGGTTTTATACCATACCAAGCCTCAAAAGGAGTTCGATTCATAACAGCCTTTGTTGGTGAAATATTTAACAAATAAACAACAAGCTGTAAATCGTCGCCTAAAATCGATTTGGAAGATTCTTTCCTTTAAGCAAACTTCTTGCCATTTCTACGATCGCTCGTTTTTTTACGCTACCTACACCATTTTGTTCCAGTGTATATGGTGCTGTCAATTCCTTGTGAATACCATTTTCTTCAAAAAAGAATTAAACTCATTAGATAGAAATTCACCATCTCTATCTGTCTGAAGTGTCTTTATGTATCTACCACTGTCTTTCTACCAATGCCTTGAATTTTTGAAAATTATCAAATGTTTCAGATTTCATTTCTAGAAAATATACCAAACTCATGCGACTATAATCATCAATAAATAGTAAAAAATATCGACTTCCACCAAATGATTTTGTATTCATAGGCCCACATAAATCAGCATGAATTAATTTAAGACAATCAGATGCTCTCCATACTTTTCTAACAGGAAATGGTTTTTTACTTTGTTTGCCATAAATGCATCCTTCACATACATCAAGTGTGTTAATTTTAGGCAATCCAAAAACCATTCCTTTTGCTTTAATGTTCTTAAGCCCTTAATGTTAAGGTGTCCATATCTTAAATGCCACAAATTAGACTCATCCCTTTGAGTTGCATAGAGCATGCTTTTCAATATTTGAAACATCAAGTGGAAACATCTTATTTTGTGTCATGCAAACCTTTACCATAATCAAACCAGATTTTTATCTTTAATGGTGCATGAACCATCATCAAATATAATCAATATCCATGATCGATAAGTTGTCCAACACTCAACAAGTTATGTGATAAACTAGGAACAAAGAAAACATTATCAAGGTGTTTTACCTTCCCTTGACTTGTCTTCACCTCAATTGTTCCTTTTCCTTCCACTTGGATTTGCTTGTTATCTCCAAGTCTAACATTCAACTTGTGAGTTTCATCAATATCTCTAAATATTGATCTTATGCCTGACATATGATTAGAACATCCACTATCCAAAACCAAATATCATTTGAGATATCATTAACATGTGAGTGAGTCATAAATAACTTACTATTGTCTTCATTTTCCTCCACATAGCTTGCTTGCTTTTCTCTTTTCCAGAATCTGCTTTCATGTGGCCAAACTTTTTACAATAGTGGCATTGAATTCTATTCTTGTAGTTTTTCTGATCATAATGGCATTGCTTTTGCCCATCAAAGTGTCCTCTTCCTCTTCCATTTCCTCTACCACGAAATCCTCCTCTGCCACGAGATCTTCCTCACAGATTTTTGTCTTCTTTTGAAGTAGAAGACTCCCCTTAATCTGAAATGCTTTTCTTTATTTTTCTCAAATGACTGCTCAACCTTGCTTCGTGTGCTTGCAAGGAACCCATTAGTTCATCAAATGAATATGTAGATAAATCTTTTGATTCCTCAATCATGCAACAACATGATCAAATTTCGAGTTAAACTTCTCAAAACTTTTGCAACAATTATATGATCATGAAGATGTTCGCCATAAGTTTTCATTTGACTAACAATTTACCACTGAGAAAGAAAATCTTGCACCGATTCATTATTTTTCATAAACAAAATTTCAAACTCACGACGAAGGGTTTGAAGCTTTACCAGTAATCACCCTTGATGAGCCTTGAAATTCGTTTTGAAGTATCAACCAAGCTTGCTTTGAGGTTGTCTGCAATTCTTGAGAATATTGTCTCATGTACTTGTTGAATGAAGAACAATGCCTTTGAGTCCTTCTTTCTACTCTCCCTCAGCCTGGTTTCCTCATCTGGATCTGCATATCCATTCTCTATTAAGTCCCAAAGATCTTGAGACTTAAATAGAGTCTTCATTTTGATACTCTAAAATTCATAACTTTTCCCGAGAAGATGGGAATAAGGGGTTGAGACATGGAATTGCCATTAAACGTCATATTGCCTTGATTGAAACAAGGCTCATACCACAAATGTTGGGGTTGGAGGAGCAAGGAACAATAAAGAAATGAATACTACGATTCAAGAGAGAATGCCCTTAATCTAGAAAACCGACGTAGTATTAAAACAGGAGGAACAATATTGAACACTTACAAATATTCTTCCAAGTGCTCACACCTTCTCTACTTGCTTCATTAACTCTGTCCTATTTATAGGACCTCATGATAACAACCACTCTAACAACCATTCTCTATCATATCACCAATGATAGAGTTAGTTATTGAAACCACCCTAACCACCTAGATCATGGTGAATATTTAGATAACCACCTAGTTCATGATAACTACTATGAATCAATTCTTAACAGAAATGACCTTACTATCTAAAAACACAGGGTTTGGTGATTTTCTTTCTTTCTTGATTTCCTTCCCTAGTGATCCTTCCTTTTAGAATTGACTACCTGAGTTGCCTTACTTCTAGCTTGCTGCCTAATTGCAGAAGATTGGTCATAACCTTTCCCTTAACTGAATCTGGGGAGATTAGGTGAAATAGCAGCCCTGCCGCGCCACTAATAACGGCATCAAGGTCGACAATAGGAAGTTCAAGGATTGGAAGGCAAGTTCTGTGCTAGTTGAATCGTATGCAGGAGCTGTAGCTCGACCAGAAGGATCCGATTGCGGGGAAAGATCTTAGCACGGAATGATATTTCAATGGAACTGATTTCGCTGATGCCAATGAAGAATGGACTTGCTTCTAAAGCTACTCCAAGATATTCTTGTAGACTGATTGACCATCCAACAAAAGAATTTGACCACTACTACATATAGTATAACACTTAGAATTGAACTCAAAACGCGGAATTGCTCTAATGAGGTAAATTAAGATTTCGCAGGGTTGATTGCTCTAGTACGTACTGTTGTTTGGGCGGAATGATATAAATAAAGGTAAGCCCGAGATCGAGTAATGGCAGGTTGAAAACAAAGATACGAATCACTATTTAAAGAAGAAAAGTCAGTAAGGGCTTATTGTTTGTAAGTAAGGTTTGTTGGCCAGTGCTGAAGAGTCAGAGTTGGGAGTGGAAGGCCTACTTCTGTGCTTAAGGGCTTCTCGTTTTTCTTCTTCTCTTTCTTATCCCTTTGTAACATTATGAATTATTCTATTTTGTGAACATCAGAAGGCTTTTTGGAGTTTGCTCTTTTGCAATAACTTTCTTTCTTGATTTGTTTGTAAGAAATAGATATAGGTGCCTAGTATAAGTAAGGAGTTGTGCCTAGTAGTTGTAGGGGTGACTGAAGTCAGCTGTTCTCAAGTCAGCTGCAAGCGGTTCTGATTCTTCAAAGGGGAGTTTAAGAAATGAAAGTATTGTTCCATAAGCCGAATCGACTCTCTTTTCTCCTGCTAGAGTAAAAGTCACCAGGCAAGCAACCGTGCTCTCTCAGGCAGAGGCAAGATATAAAGAACGAAACTCTATCTAACAACGACTCGCGAGTCAAATCATTCCACTACTACTAAGGCGAATGAAACAAGCCAACACACCTTACCTTTCTTTATCACCTGACTTGGGAACTTGACCTGGACTCTAATCTACCTCTGGCTCAGTCCAATAACTGCCCTTTTACATTCTTCCGATCGTACTAGACTTTGCTCGTTGAACAAAAAGGATGAAAGAATTGATTCGGCACTCTACCCGTACTTGTCTACTTGCCTCCCCAGTTTCATTCGGTAATTTGGATTCTGTTGAGAGTTAAGGGAGTAAAGAGTTATAACTTTGGAAAGATAGGTACCATGTTTAGCAGGGAGGGACCTCTCTTACGAAACAACCTATCTCACGAAACAACTTCTAGGTGGAGCAAGAGGTTTGAAAAGGGAAGAAAGATACGGCGAAGAAAGACACTTTTTGATTACGTTTCCAGCACCAACTAGTAGAAAATGCCCCTGAAAGTAGTCTAGTAGTGGATGTGTATTATGACCAATCTGATTCTTACCTTGGATCAATTCCTTATTCCTATTATATTAAGAAAGAAGAAGCGAAATGTTATTGCCCTTAAGTAAATGGCTGTAAGTAAAGAGTTTTGCCTGTAGTAATGAAGAGTTGGTTTCCAGACCCTGTTAGATGAGATGGAAAGGCATAGGATAAAGGCTGGCGAGGAAGCGGGGTATCTTAACCAGGCAAGCAAGGGCGAATCTGTAACCCCGGTAGTCCGGATAGTGGTCCAGGTTTACAGGTCAGGGCAGGGAGTTTCTAGACCCAGACTAGATTTCTTCCTAACTTACAACCCTCGCGCAGTGTAATAATCAAGGGCCTAGACTATACTCGCATACAAAGAGACTAATATGACTAAGATATAAGGGTCACTTTACTTGTTTCTTTATTTATTTATTTACTAGCTTGTTCCCTGCTTTTCGAAAGTCATTATTTCGATAAGTCACACATTGTATAGATAGAAGTAAAGACATGGCTTCATCAGGGGAGTGGGAGCAGGAATAGAAGCAGTTTGCCTAGTTGCTTGGCCCTCTGTTGCTGTTTCTTGACTTTCAGAAGTGTAGGTCACTAACTAGTTCACTTCTTTCTTGCCTTACTTACTTACTTAAATACAGAATATTGGTAATAGGTTAATTATTCTTTAGATAAGGTTAAGCTGCTTGTTTCAATAAGATGTTTCAATAAGATAAGTATTTGTTGCCAGAGGAGAGCACACATGGGTATCTTATTTACCGCAACACTAGGATCCATCTTTGAGGGTGGGGCTTGTTGACTTCTGTAACTAGGCGAGGCTGGTGGTAGATAACCATAATACGGATCGGAATAAAGAAGAGAGTTGACTTATTTCTTCTCCTGAAGCTATACCGGGCGCTAGGCAATAAACTAGTCCGAAGCAATGAAAAAGTGTGCTTTTGAACGAAGAAATCCTTCTAGGTAATTGGACAGGAAAAGCAAATATACTTGGTTAGAACCTTTGCTAGTAGAGAGAATTAGCCAGCATGGAAGCTCGAGTCGAGAGTTCGAGCCGAGTCGTAGGAGTGAAAGGCTTTACCGAGTCGCTAGTCTAGAAGTGACTTCAAACTTTAGGAATTGAGAAAGTCAATTGATAAACAAGAGCTTAATGAGTTCCCTTGATCTATACTATTTCTATACTTAATGAAGTATTGATCCTTATATACGAGAACGGATTCAACTTATTGGCTGCCGACCTATCCTCTTTCCCGCCGACCTCCACTCTTGCTCCACTTTCTTTCTTTCTTTCTTTCTCTTAGCAACTAGATACTTGGGCGACTATATACCTATCAGGGAGGTTAGAGTACTTGTGTTAAACAATGAGAGTAATGCCAATTTTCTAGTTATGGAGGCCTCTATAGTAAGTTTCGGGGCAAACTATCTTACTTTCTTTATTCAAGTGAAAAACGACTTCTATATCTATCTGTTGTTCATAGCGTTAGTCCGACCTACTAAATAAATATAAGATATAATTTGATAAGGGATGACGCCTATAGATAACCTGTCCGGGGTGGTCAATAAAGTCAACTATGAGTTTTTTACCTGCTTCTATAAGACCTAGGCTAGGCGTGGAGGGGAGCAATTACTGTAGTTTGACACCAGCATTCGGCTTCAATGGATTTTCTACCAGAATGAGGCTTAGGCTCCTGTGTTTCTCTTTTGATTGACTTCTCTTCTTACTTAATTGGTTCGGAAGCAGGGTGAAGGGCAGAGTCAGGTATTCCCCCTATTTGACTCCTTAGCAACAGTGGTTTTCTTCCCTAGCAACATTAGCTCCATTAGCCCTTTCTCCCCTAGCAACAAACAGTAGCAATAAGTAGAATAAGCAGACACCTTAGAAACAGTAGTTCAAGTCAGAATTCCACTCAAGCATTAGTTACCCGCTTCAAAGCTGGATCTTGCTTCTATTCCCGCTTCGCCAACACCTTTAACAGCTTCCCCTTCTACTGTTTCTGGTAAAGAATCTACTAGCCTAGAACCCGGCTTATGGTCTTGCTTCCTAACCTTTAGACGAAACAATCACTTAGGTCTACTTCCATTCCTTTGACTATACTTTACTACTGTTGGCTTGTCTTTTTGTTGTACTCATCTCTCTTTGTCTTCTTAGAGGCAGTATCAACCTCTGCTGACCTAAAGAATTCCTTCCATCCAAACAAAAGTACTATACTATTTCTACATTTGCTTTAAAAAAACCCGGGAAAACGCATTTGGATCATGAGAATCCGGTCCGTTAGCAGGGAAAACTAGGTTCCTATCAAAAAACCCGGGGTTTCATAAAAATGAATGACTTTTGGGGTGCTTCAGTAGGGAAATTGCCAATGCTATGTTTTTTCACGGGAAAACGGAAATGGATCATCAATAATTGGCCTTCCAGTAGCGAATTTACCCTTGCATTGTTTTTTACCGAGAAAACGTGACTTAGATTGATTTCTGGATTGAAGTATTTCTTTCCTTATTTGTCTAAGGCTTATAAGCTATACTTGCCTGTCGCTCCAGTAGCAATAAGAAACTCCTCAGCAACAGTCGCTACAGGGAATCTACTTAGACACCGCCGCAACTATAGCACCAAGGCACAACTCAGTTGCAATTAGCTACTTGACTTATAGCTAACCGCCGCAACAGTAGCTACGAGTATAGGTATTAGGTACGATCGAGCACATATTCATAAGATAAGCAATGCAGGTACGAGCCAGCGCATCCCCTAGCTTAGTAGTTCAATTCAGTTTTGTTGACCGGAGCCATAGGTAGAGGCAGGAAGGAAAGCAAGATCTAGCTTTGAAGCGGGAAGTCAAGTGTAGTTGCCGAGAGAATCATCTGCCCGCGGAAAGGATAGTTCAGCAAAAGCCAAAGAGTTAGCGTATTTACTTTCTTATAGTATTATATACGCATTATTGAAATTCTGTGATTTGACTATTTGAGTTTGACTCTAAGCTTACGGAGCTACACTCACACTAGGATTCAACTCCACTTTTCTTCTAGACTGAACTCGCCTTCGCATTCCAAATTCCATTCTTCAATTCATTCTTTCGAACAAAGTACAACAAGACTGCACAGGACTTACGGGGTAGGGCTAAAGCTCTTTCTCTTTTCCTGTTTGGTCTAGGAAAGGTGCTTGTGTTGTCTACGATACAATCAGAGAATCCGCAGTTCAATCAGAGGCGGAGCTAAGCATGGATTTCCGCTTGGATTCCTTCCTTCTTAAGTTTCCCTCTATACCGATAAAAGCCCTAAAGCAGATGGATTTCACTACGATCTACTATGGAATTGATCTCCTTCCCTTTCCCGGTTGGGCTTATCACGCGGGCTCTCATCGAGACCAACTAACTTCTCTCTCCTAAACATCAGTGCTTGGTACCATAGCCCTTGCCACTCTACTCTGCACTCTGCCTGTCTTCTTATGACCGCGCATTCTTAACTCCCAAGGTGAACATAGGGACCGCTCTTTTGGTTAGTTCACTTCTGGGGCGGAGCACTCGAGGCATAAGTCAGGGCCTAGAGTTCTTATGAACATGCTAGTATTTCCAACCCTAACCTCTAGTGAGTCACATGAGCTTTCGATAGCCTGGTCTGGCTGGATCAAAACTCTTCTTTTATGGTTGGATCATGTCTTTCCGCTCAGGGGGGATCCACGGCAAGATCAAATAACAGAAAAGAGGCTCCACTCCAGAGACAGAGAAGAACCTCCCTTCCTATTTCTGTAATTATACATTACTTGTTTGTTTTTTTCAAATCTCTTTCTTCTTTAGTTATTTGACTTTACGAGACTGAATTTCATGAAGTAGGCCTCTACCCCTTTTAGGTAATCCAGAAGGAATGACTAATCTGATGTCAAACCTCCACAAAGAAATTGACTTACTTGGACCCAGGCCCGGCCGGCCAGCCAATCCGTGACAACCCCAGAGGAAAGAGTGAAATGCCAATTTGCAAGAAGCATGCGCTCCACTCCTAAAGCCCAACTACCTTCTTTGTGTACAGGACTACGACTTCCTTAGAGGAGCACACACTTACCGCTCTATACCGCCGCAAGCAAATACAAGAAATAGAAGGTTATTTGACATATGCAAGATGACTGGTCTTTCCTAACAGCATAAGGAAAAAGAAAGTAGACTCGGAAAGAAAAGAGATAGTTCAAGCCTCTCCCACCTACCTTTTCTTAGAAATACTTATATAGGACGGACGAGTGTCCTACCAAGATTAGAAAAATCGATGGAGATAAGAGATAGGTCTCAAAAAAGCTTAACTCCTGCTTCCCTATAAACCTATTTATTTTCGATTTGAAAAAAGGTGATGATATTTCGCAAGCATAAAGTGAGCACTCACTCGGGAGAACGGCATCTATTCAAAGGAATTCGGCCTGAAGGAGAGGCTTCTTACTTTCTTACCGACTCAATATCCGTTTCAGGTACTTTATACAGGAATAGTTTAGACTCTGTGTCGGGCCTTCATGACCAGTGAGCAGGAACTCTCAGCAAAGAGAAGTAGGCAAAAGAATTCCTGAACCGGCAAGGGATGCTATTGGTAAGCCATCTCCCTTCCTTCCCATTTACTTGTTTCACACTTTTCAAAAGAAGGCCATTATCCATCTCCGAATTGATCTGTGGGCGAGCCGAATGAAAGCGCATCTAAAGAACCTGTCTTTTCACTCTCATCTTGTAATTATGCCATTCCAGCCCTGGGGGAAGAAAGAGGCAAAACTAGGTTCAAGATCTATTATTCCATCTCTCCCCAAGTAAAGTTCCTATGTCTTCCTCCGCTAGGCTCGTTCAAATGCTTACTGGTTATTCCTGTCTTCCAAAGGTCCGATGCCTATCAATCGACAATTCAATCCTTTATAAAAGTGTTAGAAACCCTACCCTGAGTCTATCTCTTTCCTATGCTTTGGATCTCTCTACTGGGGAAGCTTCCACCCTGTCTTATTATCCCGACGGGGGCATAGCTAGCTTCATTTTAGTTAGCAGAGGGATGGCAATTCAAGGATTCGAAGCTTTATCCGCTTTAGACCCTAGAGTTTGAGTCAACATCATCCCCGGTAGCCTTGAGTGAATGACCTATAACCAACAAATAGATTGAAAGGAGAGGAAAGGAAAAACGTTTGGCTCAATTGAAAGGAGAGGAAAGCATATGTTTATGATTGGCTCACGAATCCCCTTGATGCATTCCAAAATACATTACTGGATAGTCCCGTAGAGACCTATCGCCTCATCAACCCTACCGAGGCGACCTCTTAATGATATTCTAGTATTCCAAAGTGGTCCTTACCATACCTAGCATTTTTCATGATAGAGGGATGTAGCTGAGTGGGCTAGTCAAATCTTAGAAATCGAACTATAGCCTGACTTCTTTCATTGAGAGAAGATTCCCTTTTATTATCCCTTATCCCTGCTCGCTAACGTTGAAGTTCCATCTCTTGCTTGTTTATATTCTACTGTTGCTTGTGCTTTCGATCTACTTCTTGCTTTTTCTTGTTCCCTTGCTTTAAGCATAGAGCTATACACACATATGGAAGGAGAGTAACTAAACAGATTGATTGACTTCTTGCCTGTACGGAGATTATTTGCTTCTGAGTCAGCAGTGAAAGTAAAGTTAACATACCATGTAAGCAGGGAGTTTTCAATTGAATTCTAAACTAACGGAGTGGAGCTTCATCCAGCATTAGGCGAGTTCGGCGTGGCACAAGAGATAGAAATGAGAAATTCAATGTTTAACAAGCGGTTCATAACTGAAAGGAGAGGCAAGCGCGAATGTGGGCTTGCTCGATTGAAAGGAGAGGGAAGCACTGAAAGGATAAGAAGGGTGTTTTACTGAAAAGGTTATACAACATATTTCGGTTCATAAAGTGGAGACTCTGTATCAGGAGTTTTCTCTTTATCTGAAGCTTATGAATTGCCAGTTCGAGTGTTGTTTCTACTTGCAGTGCTATCATTTACTCAAGAAGAAGCAGGAGTAAGCTGTTAGAGCAGATCCCGCAGTCTCAATGAGCACTCCGGAATAACCCCGAATAACGAGTTCTTATGCCCTTATATACAAGTGAACAGGACTTGGTCAAGAACAGGAACAGTAACAAGAGTAGGAGTAGTCGCTTTGCTATTGTTCCATAAGGAGGATTTGAAGCAGGTAATTCAATTAGATAAGAAGCTGTTCGAGTATTGTCTACAAGATAAGTTGCCGAAGCCGAAGATAGATCTGGATTAGAGGCAGGAGCCGCATATAAAGAATCCGCAGGTCCAGGTGTCTAGGCCCAACACGAACAAGTGCTAAAGGGAAGGATACAGAGTCCGTTCTATTGTCAGCAGCAAGTGGTTCTTCTCCTAATTTCTTCGCCTCTCTACGCTACGGAGCTACAGCCAGCCCTACTTGACCTTGATACTTGACTTCTTTCTTTGAACTCCCTAACCTAACGCGCAACAGCTCTCTCGCAACTAAAAGGAACAAAACAAAAGTGTGAGGCTTAGGAACCATAAAGCTCAAGCGCATCTTCACTTCAAGGAGAGTTCGGAAGTAACACAAAAGTTGATGAGCTGGTGGATAAATGCAATTCTTCAAACTCGTGGTTTAGTTAAGTGACTTCTTTCTATAACAGTAGGCACTCACCTTCTCTTCTACTTTATTACTCGGTTACTCGGCCCAACTATCTTAAGTGGCAAAAGTGCAATTAAGTGCTTATGTTGAATCCCGAGTTTCATCGAGTGTAGGCTTAGAAGCGGCAAGTCAAGAATACGATTTATGTTCAAGTTTCAGAATAAGCAACAAGAATAAGGTCTCCCGAAAGTCAGAGGTCAGCTGTGTTTGTTGTTTACTTGCTTCTATTTCTATTAGTGTGGATGTGGTGGATGTGCCTATTCGCGCCGTAAGCTGTTTTGTTAGGTGACTAGTTGATTACTTATATTATAAGAGTGAGATTCATTTCCATTTCATTCTTTATAGACAGGAGTGAGTTTTGAAGCTATGCAGTGAGGAAGCATAGGAACAAAGAAGCAACATATACAAATTATGCTAGAACAAGCAACTAGTTCAATTCCAATTCAAAAGGTGATGGATGAGCTCTTAACGTCGAGGCGTCAATGCCGTAGAACTGCCTTTGTGGGTCTTCATACAGTGCATTAGCCATTTTCATAGTTTCACATAGGTGTCAAGTCCTAGAAATCCGCCTGATTGCCTTTACTTGGAAAGAAGCCTTTACTTAGCTGTATAAAGGTTTCGCTCGAGTGTTGTCTATGAGAGAGGCCGAGAAGAAGGAGTTTCAAGATCGGAAGCATCAATTCCACTAGAGGTAGGAAAAAGATATGCTGTGTCTTATATTGTCTTATATATCCAATCTCAAAAGTGCTTATTGAATCAGCAGTTCTTGTGGAGTCGACGAAAGAATCAACAATAGAAAGTCAATCAGCAGCAAGCACGGGAAGTATAGGAAAAGAAAGGTTAGGAAAGGAAAGCAAAGAGGGATGGTAAGGTCAGGTCAGGCTAAGCACGCTAAGTTATAAGGATCAAATGCATTATAAGGCTAGTTTCAATGAGTCATTTCCCACTAGTTTCTTTCTCTTTCTTCTTCTTTATCCTCTAGCTCTGCTCTTTACTTTGAATTCCTTGACTTTGATTGACTTAGCGCTTCAGAAGTTCTATACCCATCTTCGCTGCCCTCGCTTCAAAGCCTGTAAAGTGAGATCTTATTGCCCCCAACCTACTCTACCACTTTTCTATATGAGACTCTGCATTGCTGACTTTCACTTAGGGTTCCCCTGCAGGTTTCATTGAATTTGCTTATTATTCCTCTGATTCTTCGAGACGAACAGCTTCTTCGGGAGCTAACACTGCTTATGATCCTTCTTATTCTCTTTTTTCCCTTGTTGGATTGTTCTGTTTACTAAAGGTTTCACGCACCATCTGTTCTGCTTGAGAGAGCGAGTATACCTTTCTTATTAAGCCCAGCCCAACTCAAGAAAAGGGGCATTAAGGTAAAGGAAGCAGTCAATTCCATAAGGAAATTCTCGTCGGCTACACCCTTAACTCCACTTTCCATTGAATCTTCTCTCTAAGACAAAACCAGAACTGCAAGAGACTCAACTCATGAACCTAGCGCTGCAATTGACTACTCTTGGACTACTATGAAATACCTATGCTCTTTTGTTATCTATTTCTACATACATAAAGTCAGTCAAATGATTGGATTTTGCCCTTGCAAGTTCTGCTTACTTTTTGCTTTAATCACTTAGACACTACGATGGGAACCCCGAGACTCTAGTAAGCGTGTTTGCTATGGGCTCTTCCGCCCTTAACTCAGACTTGAGAACTCACTGGCGCACAAGTCAAAGAAGAAATGGAAACTACAGGTGCTGAAAGCCTAGAAACTCCACTTGCTGCTTTGCTTCCTTTAGCGCATCAGAAACACTGCTTGTAGTTTAGTTGCTTGCCTGGCGACTTGTTCCATTGTGCTAACGGGAGCTCACCGTTGTTTGCTTTAGTTCACATAGTATAGAGGTGTAAGTAAACAAATGGAAGAAGAAGAGAATCATATGTAGGTCAAACCTAACCTAATAGAATTGATTCAACTAACCCTCACAGCGTTACTCCATGCTTTCCCTAACAAAACTGCTTGTTGAAACCTAACTGTTTACTTTAAGAACTCCGCTGGGCACCCGAGTTATCTAAGTTTCTGCAAACTCCCGTAAGCTTTAAGAATTGAGGCATCCCTATCCCTATAAAGAAAAGAATGGAATTGAGTGCAAGTGATTAATCCGATCGCGTTAGAAAGTTCGGGCAAGACGTTGTTGTTAGTGAAATGCATTCTAGACAACAGCGTTAGCGAGCTCTTTTGTAAGACATTGTGCTAACGGGGAGTTCCTTTTGACTCAGCTTACAGGGAGTTCCTGGCTTCCGCTTACGTAGGAGTCCAAGTCACTTATAACAAGAACGAAACTGGAATATTAGAGCTAGAGAGCTAGTCCCACAGTTGCTAACTCTTTCTAGAGTATGCTAAGTACTTTTATTTATCCCTAGCTCGGACAGGACAGGTTCTATATTGACCACCCCGGACAGGCTTAGAAAGCAGGAATTGTCATAACTCTGCTATGACTGATTGTTACCGATATTACCGATATTACCGATTTCTTTCCCTAGAAAGCTGGGTTAAGGGCTGCTGCTAGGGTCTAATCCACCTCTTGCTCTACAACAATTCTTTTGCTCGTGCTACATAGGTGAAATTCTATACCTCATTCAGTTTGCAGAGATGAGCAAGAGGGCGAGGAGAAAGAATTAACCAGTGTTCGCCTGCCCGGACCCCCAAACATTAGGACTTAGCTTCAACAGAAAAAGTAAGCATTGAAGAATAGAGTGGAATTAGTTTACTGCGGACAGTTAAAGGGGCGGAATAGAATAGTTCATTGACCAGGAGAAGAAGCTTGATCTGATTCAAAGGAAAGGAAAGGTGTTGTTGGCGGGAATAGAAGCAGTGGAAGCAGTTCGAAAGTCAGCAACAATCGATTCTTCAAGGGGAGTGGAATCCGTTCGAGCAGTCATAAGCAGTGGAATCAGTTATCAATTCCCGAGTTGAATCTGTGTTTTCTCCTTATAAAGATCAATACTTAATCAATAGGCTCAAGTCCATCAGCAGCAAGAGTAAGCTTAGAAGTGGGAAGTTCATTGCCAGTTCCTGTTTCATCTTTATTAGTTGACAGAAGTAGATCTGTATTCCCGAGTCTGTCGAACAACTGATCTAGCTTCATATCTGTCTTTTGTTGCTTATGATCCCGGATCCCGATCTTGACTCAACAATTACTTGAATTACTGCTTCCTTTCGAACTGGTTTTGGGCCTATTTTGGACTTCAAAGTGGATTTCGCCCCTAACCTAAAAGGGGCTCAATAACATTGGTTCAGTTAGTTTATTTACAGATAGATCTATATCATGTGCTCGATAAGATATATATTCAATTCATGTGTTTGCGAGATGAGCTGCTTTATATGCTATTCCTATTCCAAATAGGCAGACTCAAAGAGGTAGGTTGGTTTTTTGCCCTAGTTACATAGCTCAATTCCCTTCTTAAGACAAAGGGGTTGATCTAAAGCTGTTGCCACTGTCAATTTCTCAACTCCGGACTCTCCTTCAACTTAAACTCCCCCAAACAATACTTGAAGTTATGAACTGCTCACAACTGACTCCTCTCCTTACTCACTGTTTACATAGACAGACGGCTTCCCTGAATCATTGAATTGCACCTCTGATTCCTCTGATTCGAAAAACTCTGCCTTCCTCTTCTTCTTAGTATGATCAAACTCTCCCTCGCTACTTTACCCGGTATTTGTATTATAACTGGATCGTACCTTCTCAATAGATCTCATTTCTCTCCTATAATAAGATAGAATTGACACAGTTGTTGGCGACCGGGAGGATAGAGATTGGCTGTTTCATCAGATCAGTTATATAAAGCTTATATCAGATTGATAGAAAGTTGGAATGTCTGGGTAGGCGAGAAAGAGAGCCCTAGGAAGGAAAGACATAAAGAAAGAAAGTACATCTACTAGCACTAAGAAATCCATAAAGAAGAATGAGCCAGAGGGGAGTTCGGGCAAGAGTAAGTGGTGCCAGTTCCAGTTCTTGTTGTTGGCTTTGGGGTATTGTTGCAATAACTGTATTTGTTGCAAGAGGGGCTGTTTCATCAGTGTTTGTTGGAAGATGCCTGCTCGGGTTAGGAAGCAGTGCTCGTTCTAGGCTTTCAGCACCTTGTTGAATATCTCCTGTGGTGGAATCCCTTATAGGTAGTAGCGACGATCCTTATTCTGTTGATTCTACCCGGCCAGGACTACTTTATTATCTTCTTTCCTTCCCGCTGCAAAGCCAGTACTTTCTTAAGAAACGACTCTTAACTGCACTACTATTGGTTACAAATCTTTCGAGCACAAAGCAAGTCGACAAGCCTATACTAGAGCAAGAAAGAAGGGGAGGTAGAAAACAGTTGACAGAGGTGGATTAGAGTCTAGTTCCAGTTCTAAAGTAAGGAGTTGGCCTATTCGGTTGTGCGGCTGTTTCATCAGTTCGATTCTATTATAAGAGGATAATTAAGTAGGATTGAGCTCTCCCTTTAGCCCTTAATACCGGTTAACTCTAGACATCAAGCCAATCACCAGAAAGAATCAAACTCAATCGTATAAGAAAGCAGGCCATAATACATAGGCCAGTACCCAATTGCTCAAGTGCGTCAGGGAAGTTGACTATTTCTTTTCTTTCTTACAAATAGCCTAGATGCTGAGGGGAACATAGCAGCCCTGCCGCGACACAAGTGTCTTGGTTGCCTTATCAGAATTGTTGACTACGTTTACAGCCCCAACTAGTTGTTTCGTAGTCCTTTTGAATCTGTAGACCCTAATTGATATACAAATCTGACATTTACTTGATGCAGAGTTGGAGTTTGATTACGAGATGTAGCAGAACTTCCACGGAAGTTGGGTATTAAGTTAACATGCAAAACAAGCTATGAGCACGGGTACCCATCAGTGTTCTCTCTCAGCTGCACTATCCTATCTGCTATCAGTCTCCTTTCTCAGCTAACTAAACTTGAGTTTACAACCTCTCAATGCACCCGTTAAAAGAACTGGGGGTGTTATAGATGTGGGTGCTGCGCCTTTGGGGGTATCACTATAATAGATGTAGGTGCCTATTATGGGCAGTTGCAGTGTTGTTTACTTACTAGGGTAGGCTTGTTGACATACTGGTCACTTACTTACTTGGAGGGGTTGTTTACTTAACAGCGTCGGTCACTCTTTCACTCCATTACTAGATGCGCTAGACGAACACAGGATTCCCTCGTCTACGTTGCTTGTCGGTTGGTAATGTAACTTCTTGAGCCATAGCGATCTAATAGAGATGGGTAACGAACTATGTGCTCCTTCAGTTCTTATTTCAGAATTGAGGTTCCTCGGCGCTAACAGTAGCTTCATGAGCAAACCCAGTAGCTAGTTTTTAGTCTACTCAATAATCAGCTGTTAGAGAATCCGCAATGACAGGAAAGTATCCAAGATCCGGGGTTGGCAAAGAGAGCACCGATTCCGTTTTCCCGTCTTTTTTTAACGTAAAGCTATTTTCCCTGCTGAACCGATCCAAAAGAATGATCCGATTGCGTTTTACCGGTATTTTTGATAGCCGAGTGCTTTTCCCTGCTAACTGACCTTCAAAGACAGATCAATTTCCGTTTTCTCGGTAAAAAACAACGCAAAGGAGTTTTCACTGCTAACGGACCGGATTCTCATGATCAATTTATGTTTTCTCGGGAATTTTGATAGCATTGTTAGTGGAGTGGTTGGTTGACTCGACCTCTGCTCTGGTTCACTTTCATTATATCTTAGAGCAGGAACAGGCTTTCCCAAGTAGTTGTTAGGATGCAGTGTCTTTACTTCTATACACCATGTGCAAGAGAGATTCATGAACAGAAAGGATAAGTCAGCGGGAATGGGAAAGTCAAGTAAGCAAACGTTAGGTCTAGTAGCCCGTGTAAAGGTGAAGTTGAAAGGATAAGTAGCGCAAGTAAGGTCAGAGCGAGCAGAAGTAGTAAGTAAAGGAAGGGAGTATTCCTGCGAGCGAGATGAGCTGCTTTATAACATTCCTATTAGCGTATCAGGTCAATTAATTTCACTGTTTTCCTCTGCGCTCGGCTCTAAAGATTCAATGGAACTTCAAGTGTAGTTCTTGCGTCTAAGTCTACGGGAGAGAAGTTATTGCTTGTGCATGATTCAGTTGGCTAGGCGTTCCCTTCCCTTTGCTTTAATCGAATAATCACTTTTGACGTCATTTTACCAATAATGAATTTCCCTCTATTGCGCCAAGTCCACCAGGAAAAGATCCTAGCGTATAAGCAAGATTTGGATATAAAGCGGGATCTGAGGCAGTGAGAAAGAGAGCAGCTCTGCCGCACAACGAAACTCCTGCCGCGACTATCGTCTTGTCTGCTTGGCCCCTAGTGTAGTTTGTCTTAGAGCGGTTAGCGCTGAGGCATCTCTTCACTTTTACTTCACTCTTTAGCTGTAGTGCTTGTCTGTCCCTTGACTTGGACTGGAGCATCTCTTACTGATACCAAACACAGGACTTGCAACGTTGCCGGTTCCCTTGTGTGTTAGTAAGTTGGAGAGTTTAGAGTAAAGCAGAGTTTCTAGTTTCATAGTGGGGTTACCGGTTACTTTCTTACATATCATAATATCTCTCTTCAATTTCTTCTAGTTTCTAGTGAGTTCGACCTTGTGCTAAGGTTTTGTTTTGAAGTACGCGTGACTAAACACTGTCCCGACTTATGGTTAATGCAAGTTGAGTTTAGTAGCCAGTAAGGCAGAAGGAGAGTATATGACTAGTCATGTTATGGCAAAGCTGTAAGGCAGTGTGATTGATTAAAGTATCAAAGCAAAGTAAAGAACTGGTGGAACACTACCACTTTTGGCTACTACAGCATCAACACTCGAACCAGTACTTGCTTTATCCCTTAATCAGCTAGGTGTGGGCATAATAACTTGCACTTTTCTTCGGCTTCAAGATACAACACAGCAGGTTCCCTTTCCGTTAGCGCACTTAGTCTTGGGCCTGCATCCTCACTTTTCTTTTATGCTTGGATTGTACACCGCTTAACCTCTCATTCCCTTATTAGCAAGAAGTCTATACGATACCCTATTCTCTTTGATTTTGCCGACTTATCCTTTCAGTGCTGACCTCTCCTTGAAGTTCATAATGGAATTGTGGAAGAATATTTCTCACGCGTTCTGGACTAAAGAAACTTGCTCCTTAGCGCTATTGAACAGAACCTCTCTCGTAAACAAAGAGCTACCCTTAGGCACAAGCACTTGATCGAACTACACTTGCAGAAGCAGACGTTGCCAACACGAATGAAACTAGAACGGGAACTCCAGTGTCAATTGCAGCGGACAAGCGCACTTAATCTTCTTTATCTCTATCGTCGACAACTGAATTGCGTGCGCATAAACGGACTGATTTAATAACTCGCTAACACACCCCGCAACAACAACTCGCCTTAGCGCCCCGAGAGCAGATAGTTTCATAGTTAATAAGCACTTACGAGAAGTTCGTGCAAGTTCCATTACTGGTTTTACTTTACTGGTTGACTTTCATAAAAGGTAAGTAAAGGAAGCAGTTAGGCGCGGCTCGGCTCTCTCTTTTTCATATAAATAACATAGGAGTTGACACAACTCCACTTGAAGATTACCCGTTTGCTGACTGACTTTGCACTGTTTCTTATCCCGCTTCTGCTTCAAAGTATTGACTCTATTCTTATCCTTCTTATGCAGATCACTTTGGAACCACTTCTTATGTTGGGCCTGTACTGGCAATTAGAGACTTTACTCGAACTGTAACTCCACTTTCTGAATCGACAACAGGAGCACCCTAAACTATACTAACTCCTTATTCTTTACCTTATTCTTTACAAGCATCTTATTTAGTTGGCACAGATAGAATCAAAGGGCTGGGCGCGTAAGAACCTAGATTTATAGTACTCATGGTTAATTCCGTTAATGGCTAATTCCCTATGTTGCCACCTATCGGCTCTTCTAGTTAATTCACGCCTTAGAACATAGAACATGGACCTCCTGCTCTCAACTTCCCCTCTCTCGGTCGATGGCATGCACAGGATTGATTACCGGGCCCCCTATACTAATATGGAAAGGTTCGGTTGTAGATGTCTTGCGAGACTACTTTCCCTTTCCCCTTATGGAATGGAGCATCTACCTGTTTACTGAAGTACAGATGCGCTTGCTACTTACTTTCGAGCATAACTTTCACTGTCCACTTTTCACTCACACCCAAAACTTCTTATAGAGGCCTCGCATCCAAAGAAACTCCACTTTATTAACCGACAACAACGAGCTTCTTTCCCACTGCTAAAGATATTGATTCCGATCTTGAAACTACTTATGAACTTTATGATTCCTTTCGAACGTCACTTGAAACAAGGTACTCCCCTCCCCGGGCGCTACTCATAAATATTAATTGAACTCTAGAGGGAAATCCTATGATTATGATTACCCTGCATTGCATCTGATCTCGGAGACATACTTCCTGTCATTGTTGCGTACTTTCGCTCGGCTTCTGATCTGACTAAAACACCTCCTCCGTGTACCAGTACCGCTGCTACCTAAACGGAATTGACAGCTGACCTCTTACCGACCTGACAAGCACACTTCACCTTTCTTTTCTACTGTGGAGCGGGGCTTACTTTAGCGTTGATCCGAGATCTTCTTCTTTATATGATTCAACTTGCACTAGGCGAACAGCTTCTCTTTACTAAAATCTATACATTGTTGGATAGCATCATTCTCCTATTTCTGCTCCAAGTCAAGTACACGAGTATGAAGGAAGTATTCTAAGTTGCAGCAGGAAGTTTAGTTGAAAGTATAGTGTAGATCGAAAGCAGCGGGAACTCTCAAACATGGATACTCGGCTACTCTACTCTAACACTTACTCGTCCTTTTGATTAGGCTAAAATTGACTTATTATACTGCTTTTCTGGTCAGAAATAGGTATTTTACCACAATTGAAGTTAACCAGAGACGAGAAAGAAGCCTTTTTCCGCCTTAACCTTAACCCGAGTATCAAATCAGTGTAGTCAAAGAAAGAAAAGAAAACTTCCCCTAAACCTTGTAGTGGTCCAAGCCAAACTTATATATAGGCGTCAAAAGATTGCCTTGACTTTGCTTATTGACTTCCCGCTTACGAGTAATTCAATTTAGAGGTAGTGTATGTTGATTGGAGAAAAATAAAAGGATAGGTAACAAACAATAACTTTTGTCTATGAACAAATACTAGCAGGCCGTAATACAATGGAATTAAACAGAAATCACAATCCTATAGAACACCAAGATTTACGTGGAAAACCCCTTCAACGTAAAGGGTAAAAACCACAGGGCAAACCAGAGAAAATTCATACAGATGATAATGGAGCAGATATGTTAACAAAGACTTTACCAAAAGAGAGACAAGAGATGTGCCAACAGTTGATTGGCATGGATTTACACTGAGTCATGAGATAGCCTCCCTTATGGGCTGAAGGGGGAGGTTGTTGGGCTGAGAGCCCAATTCAACCCATATGGACTTTAGCAGCCACCATAGCCCCTATATATAATTAGAGATTAGGTGAATTATGGTTTCAGGTTAATAAAAAGGAGGGCTATGGGCTGCTAAAGCCCATATGGGTTAAACTGGGCTCTCGGCCCAACAACCTCCCCCTTCAGCCCATAAGGGAGGCTATCCCATGACTCAGTGTAAATCTATATCAACCAACTATCGGCACATCTCCTGTCTCTCTTTTGGTAAAGTCTTTGTTAACATATCTGCTCTATTATCATCTGTATGAATTTTTTGAAGTTACAACTGCTTCTCTTCAAGTACATTTCGAATCCAGTGATATCTGACATCTATATGCTTTGACTTAGAATGAAAAACTGGGTTCTTACATAAATGGATGACACTTTGGCTGTCATAATACACCACATAATTTTCCTGTTTATTCAATTCTTGTAAGAATTCTTTCATCCATAACATTTCTTTACAAACCTCTCAGAGCAAAGAATATATTCTGCCTCCGTGGTGGAGAGAGCAATACACCTTTGCAACTGGATTGCCATGACACAGCCTCCTGCAAAAGTAAGTACAAAACTCGATGTAGATTTCCTTGTATCAATATCTCGCCATATCTCAGATCTGTAACTCACTAACACAGTGGTCCACCTCCAAAGCTTAAACAAACCTTAGAGCTTCCTCTCGAGATATCTCAATATCCACTTCATGCTGTTCTTTGCTGATTTGCAAGAAATCTACTAGTAACACTCCATCGCATATGCGATGTCCACTGCATACATACCATTGCATACATTAAACTTCCAACTGAAGCATAAGGAACCTTTGCATTTTCTCCTTCTCTTCATCACTTAACGGACTCTTTTCTGAGCACAACTTGAAGTGACCTGAAAGAGGAGAACCAATTGGCTTTGCATTGCTCATACTGAACCTTTCTAATACCTTCTCGATGTATTTCTCCTGTGACAACCAAATCTTCTTGTTTTTCCTGTCACGAGAAATCTGCATGCCCAGTATTTGCTTTGCTGGCCCGATGTCTTTCATTGCAAAGGACTCACTCGCCTTCTTCAACTCACAATTATATACATATCTTTCCCAAGGATAAGCATATCATCAACATAAAGTAAGAGAATAATAAAATTCTCACCAAACCGTTTGATATACACACAATGATCTGAAGCCGTTCTTTTGTATCCATTTTCAATCATAAATGAATCAAACTTTCTATACTACTGCCTTGGAGCTTGCTTCAATCCATACAAACTCTTTCTTAACTTGCAAAATTTTCTTTACCTTTGACTTCAAAACCTTCGTTGCTCCATATAAATTTCTCCTCCAAATCACCATGAAGGAAAGTTGTCTTCACATCTAATCGCTCCACCTCCAAGTCCTCAAGCTAGCAAGAATACCTAGAGCAACACGAATAGAAGATATTTTAATAACAAGAGAAAAAATCTCTTCAAAGTCAATACCTTTCTTTTGACAAAAGTCTTTCACAACCAATCTGGCTTTGTACTTTGGTTGAGAATAATATTCTTGAGTCTTCAACCTGAAAACCCACTTGTTCTTCAAGGACTTCATTTCCTGTGAAAGTTGCACCAAATCATATGTATGATTCATCTGTAGAGCATCCATCTCTTCTTGCATAGCAACTAGCCACATTTTTTCTCGCTCACTTTCAACCGTTTCATGGTAACTCTGGTTCACTCGCATCAAGAAGCATCACATATTCATCTATAGAGTATCTTCGGAAGGGTCGACGTTGTCTAGAAGATCTTCTCAACTGAGGTTCTGCGGGAAGCTGCTCCTCAACTTCTTATTGCTCAACATGTCCTACAGGTAGATTAATATCTAGCTCTACACCATCTTCCTGCACATCTCCCCTATCAACCTGATATACTAGAGGAATAACTAGGTCACAATCTGCTAATCATTCTGTAGAAGTCTTGGCTAGTGCCTTCTTCTTCAAATCCTCAAGGGTTTGATCCTCAAAGAAGACCATATCTCTACTTCTAAACACATTCTGCTTTTCTGGATCCTAAAGCTTGTAACCAAATTGATCATGTGAGTAGCCAAGAAAAATACATTCTTTTGTCTTACCATCCAACTTAGATCTTTCATTATCTGGAATATGAGCAAATGCACGACAATCAAATACTCTCAAATGCTTATAGGAAACATCTTTCCCTGACCAAACATGCTCTACAACATCAGCATCTAGGGCTGTACATGGAGATAAGTTGATCACATCAACTGCAGTCCTCAAAGCTTCATCCCAAAATCTTTTGGGTAGCTTTGCCTGTGAAAGCATACATCTGATCTTTTCCATGATGGTGCGGTTCATCCTCTCTGTAATTGCATTATGCTGAGGTGTACCAGGAACTGTCATCTCATGCTGGATGTCATGTGACCTGCAATAATCATCAAACAATCCTGTATACTCACCACCATTATCTGATCTTATACATTTTAACTGTCTTTCTGTCTCCCTTTCAACTCTAGTATGAAACTCTTTGAAGACACCAATAACCTGATCCTTGGTCTTCAAAGCATAAGCCCAAACTTTCCTGGAATAGTCATCTATAAAAGTAACAAAGTAAAGTGTACCACTGATGCTAGGAACATTAGTAGAACCATTAGGAGTTTTTGTCCTCAAAGGACCACATACATCTGTATAAACACGGTCCAAGACATGCATTTTTCTAGACAAAGCAGGACTAGCAAATGAAACTCTATGTTGTTTACCAGCTAAACAATCGATATAAGGGTTCAAACGTATACCTCCGAGGTCGAGCAATACCTCTCTCTTGGAAAGAGCTTGCAGTCCTTTCTCGCTCATGTGTCCCAATCGCCTATGCCATAACTCCATGTCAAGTCTTTCTCGTGGCATTTAACTATTCACCACAAGCTTTAGCCTGCAACCTATACAAAGTGTGACATTTCTTTCCATTAGCTATAACAAGAGAACCCTTACTAAGTTTCCACTGCCCTTTGTGAAACCTGCTATCAGAGTCTTCATCATCTAATCTTCCAATTGAAATTAGATTTAATCTCCAGTCAACCACATGCCTTACATCCTTAAGCACCAATTTGCATCCAAGATTAGTCTTTATATGGATGTCACCCATGCCAATGATGTTTGCTATGCCATGGTTACCCATCTTGACAACACCAAAATTTCCAGACCTATACGTAATAAAAAATACTCTCCGTGGTGTAGCATGATAAGAAGCTCCTGTGTCAATTATCCACTCGAGATCCTGATACACACAAGAAAAAATATCATTAGAAGGAGACAAAATCAAATAATCACCAACCAGTACTATAGCTATGGTATTCTCTTTTGACTTTGTAGACTCCACTTCTTTTCTCTTTTTCTTGCTCTTCTTAGGTTGCTTACACTGATTCTTATAATGTCCTTTCTCACCATAGTTATAGCAAATAATATCTTTTCTTGATCTTGACTTGCTTCTACCTATACGTGAACTGCTTCTATCTTTAGACCTTGACATTCCTCTGTTCTCTGAGATAAGTGCCTGTGAATCAATCTGAGATATCACTTTGAGGTCTTTCTTCTCAACTCCTCATTCAACAAACTGCTTGTTACTTGACTCATGGTAACAATATCATCTGGCGCAGAATTACTGAGGGAAACTACCAGTGTCTTCCAACTTTCTAACAATGAACTGAGAAGTAACAATGCCTGCAACTCATCATCAAGAGATATTTTCATAGAAGATAACTGGTTAGTAATACTCTGTATTTCATTCAAATGTTCAGCAATAGAAGCACCCTCTTTATATTTTAGGTTCACAAGTTTTTTGATAAAAAAAGCTTTGTTGCCAGCTATTTTTCTTTCATAGAGACATTCTAACTTTTTCCAAAGAGAATATACAGAACTTTCAGTAGAAACATAATGAAAGACACTATCATCGAGCCACTGTCGAATAAATCCAATCGTTTTTCGATCTAATCTCTTCCACTCATCATCTGTCATAGTTATGAATTTTTCACTATCCCCTTGCAAAGGTCCATACAAATCTTTGCAATACAAGAGATCTTCCATTCTTGGTTTCCATATCATCCAATTGTTTCCGTTCAAACTAATCATGCGAGAAACATTACCAGCCTCCATGTTCAAATACAAAAGTTAAATCACCAAAATCTTGCTCTGGTACCAATTGATGGGAGAAAAATAAAAGGATAGGTAACAAACAATAACTTTTGTCTATGAACAAATACTAGTAGGCCGTAATACAATGAAATTAAATAGAAATCACAATCCTATAGAACACCAAGATTTACATGGAAAACCCTTTCAACGTGAAAGGTAAAAACCACGGGGCAAACCAGAGAAAATCCACTATAGAAATAATGAATGTACAATTCTCGAATCTCTTGCCCAAAACCCAAGCAACAATTACAAGAGAATAACTGGGATACAAGGATCACGTCACTGTGGACAATATCCAAAACCTCGCTCAAGCAATCACAGAAAAACTCATTGTAGATCTGATCTAACCTGAGATGAGAAACTGTTTGGATGAGTGAGAACAATTTCTGAGTTTTCCTTATCTTCTTCCCTTTCTTTTTCTCTTGTTTTTATGCCCTTTTCTCCTCTCTTTGAATCCTCAAAGCTGCTGCAAATTTCTACCCTTGCTGCGATGTTTCGATCTCCTAATTTCACAGCCACCATAGCTCCTATATATAATTAGAGATTAGGTGAATTAGGGTTTAATGTTAATAAAGAGGAGAGCTATGGGCTGCTAAAGTCTATATGGGTTGAACTGGGCTCTCAGCCCAACATATGTAGTTAGAGTCCTTCCTTTAAGCCATGGTAAACTCAAATGATTAGCTAATTCCCTATGTAGCCCTGGCAGTTCTACTCATTTGGATTTTTGCCTAATATCTTATGCGCTGTTCCTTGGCTCAGGCTATGGGTCCTGAATCCTCTTGAGTGCAAAACCCATGTGAGCTTTCCAATCGACCGAGTCTAAAGGGGGTTGGTTCTCTTCTTTTCATCGGATGATGACCTGGACTGCTTATCTCTAAAGCTATGGTTGAATCACCTAATAGGAAAGGGCGCCTTATTGTATTGTAGCCGGCCGGATACTTGTAGATTTCGATCAAACTAACCGCCTAATATCTGGTAAGCAAATCATAGTAAGTGCACATAAGCGCTGTGTACTGAGGTGGAGTCTCTTTGGCTTGACAAACCTCTACATTAGTTTGCTTGTGGAATAGAATAAGAAGAGAGTGTTCCTGCTCGTGCTCTCCCGAAGTTAAGGGAATCATCTTCCTTTCATTTCATAGTTTACCAATTATTTCAATAAGTAAGTCACAAACTAAACCACCATAAACCAATAATCTAATTAGCACCCAATCGCTGTTGCTTTTTCTCTCCGACTAGCGCGTTTCTGTTGTTTGTCCCCTTGCTTAGTCTAACTTAGTGGCTTTTGCCCTTGAGTAAGTCGGAACCACACCACCATACTCCTGCCTTCCCGCGCACACGTATAAATGAGAAAGCGCACCAGTACTTTATCTGGATACAGCAACATCTCAACCACCCGCCAAGACACTGCGGCAAGTAGGCAAGCAACGTAGCCGTAACTACTAGACAAGAGTGAGTGACTTCACTCTACCTTTGTTTCCTCCTTTGCCCACCCCTATCCAAGTATTGGAATGAAACAAGGCAGACTACGACCTACACTTGATCTGACCTGTGTCTTCCTCATCTTATTTGAATCTTATATATCATATGGAATAGAAGCCTCGAAGCCCCATCTCCTCTTGTTGAATGCCCAAGTAAGCTGTTAATAAGTGAGTTTATTAGTGTTGTGAGCTTAGAGTTAGGTTCCGCACTTATATACTATCCATGTCGTCAGTGAGATTGGATTCAACAAGCAACAATGGCTTTTGCACACTAAGGCACAAGGGCTTGCTTCTCTATAGGGATAGCGGTGCCGATATGAGAACTTAAAGAAACGAGTAATAAGTTAGTTGACTTTATTTCTATTGGTCTAGGTGTATATTATTGGATTCTTTGCCCTTGGTTGACTGTCCCTACAGCTAGGTTAATGCTGGTATAAAGTCTCGTTGCGATTCAATTAACCAAGCAAGCTAGCTAGTTCTTAGTTCCGCCCTTATATCATGTGCGAGAGAGATTAGCAAGAGATAGTTGAGTTACTCTTCCATATCATATGATAGAGAGATTATTTCTACTCGACTTGTGCGACAGCTCAAGCTTCTGAGGGGCTTGTTCTCCTTACTTTTGCCTTAACCGAACAAGCAACCACTATTAGGGACAAGTTCAGTAGCGTCTACACAAGTTGCCTGTTTCTAAGCGCCTTTATTATACAAAGCTTGTTGGTTGTTGAAATGCATTTGAGCCTAAATAGATAGACCAGTTCATAGGTGCGTGCAGTGCACTAAATTCTCTTCAACAAGCAAAAGGCGTGAGTTCCTACAGAAGAATAAGCAAACAAACAAGCAACGAATAATAAGTAAGCTTAGTTAGAAGCTGGAACAAGAAGTAAGCTTAGTTAGAAGCTGGAACAAGCTACAGGGCAAAAGAAAAGCAACAGCGCAAGAAGCTACAGCGCAAAAACCAGAAGCACTTTGTATAGTCAAAAATAGAGTCTCTCAAGCAAGAAGCAACAAGGCCATATAATTAAGGACAATTCAAACTGGGGACACTAGTTTCTCAGAATAGAGTTTCAGAGCACTGGGGGAGTTATAGGCCTAAGCAAAGCATTGTTTTATAGGCACCAAAT
Organism: Musa troglodytarum; assembly: GCA_023547065.1. NCBI lineage: Eukaryota > Viridiplantae > Streptophyta > Magnoliopsida > Zingiberales > Musaceae > Musa > Musa troglodytarum. Next base: position 34,342,198 of record CP097511.1, read on the forward strand.
TCATTATAAGCTCGATTCGCAGCATGAAATGTAGAGCCTAAAAACCCCATAAATGAAGTTCTAGTGCATTTGAAACCAATATATTCTTCTTTTCCACTAATATCTTCTAATTAATAAGAAAGAATGGAACTTGAGAGTGCAGAAATACAGAAAAGAACTGGAACCCTTGAGAGCGCTAGGTTGTCAAGATAGAGTTGATCATTCTGACTTAAGAGTACAGAGCAGCACACGGTTTGTTACCTATATCTATTATACCTCGCTAATGATTCTGTTTATTATCTTTCCACTTGAACTCTACTTCCAGAACCGTTTGTAGCTGACTTTGGCACTGAACCGAGATAGCGCACTGCTTCTGCTTAAGATCCATATTAGGCTTCGGCAACTGATCCAGTACTTTATTCAAAGTAAGTAAAGTCGGCCAAATCGAATGCCCATGTTGTGGTTAAGTCTGAAGCTTCAATGACATATTTTGAAGGTAAGAAGAAATTCCTTCTGATACGTTAGCAGTGCTAAGAAAATCAGTATAGTTTTGGGAAAGAAGAAAAAGAGGCGGATAGTACAGGCTCCGCAGTGTGAGGAAGGGCAGAAGATAAATCACTTAGATATATATATATGGATGCTAAGCTGTATCTTTACTGAATTCTATAATAAGTGCTAAATAAGAAATCCAGGGTTTTCCTTCAAGGTGAACTTGGAGAATTGCCTGTGGTCGGTCTAGTTTCATTTAGAAGATGATCTCCGTCGGTAAAGTAGAAAGGAACCTGAATCTTAATAAAGCTTAATCTTAATCAAGGTGCTTCAAGCCTAAGAGAAATAGGTATATTGAATAGAAGTGAGTTCTTAGAGAAGAAGAGGTTGAACTCGCTAATGCTGAAGACAGAAACGTTGTTTGTTTCCTCTAGCTATTCAATTGAAACTGAACCCACCCGAACCTTTACTGACTTGACTCTTCCCTTTGGCTTAAAAACTCATTCCTGACCCAATAAGCTCTAACACTGCTGACTTACTTTCTCCTGCTTATGATTCTTCTTTAACCACCTGATTGAGAGTGAGAGTACGCGGGAAACTCCTCGAATTGAAGAGAAGTATCCAGGGGTAAACTCCTCGAATGGGGAAATAAGGAATTGAGCTCTAAACTCTATCTAATTGAACTTGCCAATTGACTCACTTAGGCTTACTCTAAACTCTATCTAATTGAACTTGCCAATTGACTCACTTAGGCTTACTCTTAGGGTAGGGGCGCTAATGGAACTCCTTTGTCAACTATAGGAATTTCAAGCTAACGGAGCAGCTGCTGATTCTACTTTCTTCCTCACCTGCATAGGATCTTCTAACTACTGATTGGATTCTATGGTCGAAAAAAGGAAGGCTTGGGAATGGATTGATTGGTAGGATAAGAAGCCGAAGCAGGATCCGGAAAGTGGTATAGGAGATAAGAAACAGTATCTGGATCTTAAGATGGATTAGAAGAAGTCAAGTCGACTCAAGAAGATTCAAGATCCGGGTATTAGTCTTTAGTAGGAGAGAATAAACCATATCTGAAGCTGTAGCTATATCCAAAGTCGGGGAATAAACCATATCTATGAACCCGTGTTATGCAAGAAAACGAAATGTTAAGAGAAAACTAGGGAACCTAAAGAGAAGATGCTGGAGCAGGTACAGGCTTTGAAGCAGTGCGCAAGTCGGCAACAAGTAGTTCTGTTCCACTATTATCATATGTTCTGTTCAACACTTATATCTTTGAATAAAGAAAGTTCATAAAGAAAGTCAAGAAGTAAAGAAAAAGACCCACGTAGCTCCCGACGAATAAGCTGTATCGAGTAAGTAAGCAACAAACAGAAAAGAAATAGGATCAATATCTTAATCTGGTGTTGCGGGAAGGAAAGGAGTTGGTGCATTCATAAGATATATAGTCTAAGTTCAATTAACTGTTTGACTCTAAGCGAGAAGAATTCATATCGGCAGTGGAACCCCCCATACTTTGACTTACTTACTTACTACTTACTTGAGTTCCAGATGCGCTTGAGCTTAATGATTCCCTTGCTTGTTTACCATGATAAGACTTTGAGGCTAAAGAATCCGCGTCCTGTGTTCACCAGGGAGAGTGAGTTGGGGCAGGGTAAATACTATGCCCGAGCTCCCCCTAACAAAGCTTACTTATTATTCGTTGCTTGTTGGTGCTCGAAAGTCAGATTTGGATTGAATTGAATTTAGATCAACAAAGTCATCATGGAACTTCACTGCCTTACCTCTGCTTCAACGCAAGACCTCTGATTCTCTATATAGGATGAAAGTCAAGCACCCTTTAATATAGGATTCAAGTAAATAGGATGAAAGTCAAGCACCCTTTACTCTGATAAGTACTCGGAAGATGTTCAATATATGATCAGACTTCTGCGTCATGGAATAGAGTTGTGGACAGTGAAAGTGAGCTTCCTTGCGCTAAGGAAGTTGTTGACTGCAAGAGATTTAATCCAACCTTTTCCAGCAATCCGATATGAATGACTAAAAGCAATTCCTTCTTAAGTGCAAAGTACTGCCTGATAGTAGTGGATCTCGTATCGAACGAGCAAGTGCTTTTGATTAGGCGTTCAAACATTGCAAGGCCTATTTCAGAGTTTCAATGCGGGGGGGAAGTCTAATTTGATTAGTTTACCATGGCTTAAAGCACTCTTAGGGCCTATTTTCAAGCTTTACCTTTATGTGGTCGACGTCCTCATTTTAGCGTTCGATCAGCAGTGGAGTTTGTGTCAATTCCAGCGATAAGATCTTCTGCTTGCTTCTTCAAGTCTGGTTTCTTGGGGTGCGAGAGAATCAGCAGGCCCATACTCAGTTTCAAGATAATCATAAAGTAAAGAAGCAACGTGAGTCAAGTCAAGTTATGGGACAGATGAGGAGATATACTATCGTCAGAACTAAACTGTTGAACATCATTTTCTACTTCGAAGTTTTTTGATGATTTCTTTTTTTTTAAGTAAATATAATTATATTTAGTATAAAGTTTGTACAAAATAGTTTTATTTACACAAGCCGTAGACTATAGTCTAAGATCTCTTAGAGCAGTCTAGGAGAATGCATCCCACATCAGAAAAGTAGAATGGTCTCACTGTACTAAACTCATCTCCAAGAGTAGTCAAACAGAAAAGTAGTCATGACTACATATATAGCAACAAATAGCAAAATGCAATAACCAACTATTCCTGAATGACCTATGATTACATCCCATTATTGAAGCATAGAATCACACAATACATCATTCTAGAAAGCTTTAACGAATTATAAAATTGAATTTGATAAAGATCTCTTTTTCTTTACTTGTTAAATGCTTATTTTCTAAATCTTGCTTTATACATGATCTTGAATCACTAAGTATCTCGATCAAAAGGTGAGCATTGTGTATATTATGGCCCACAAAGATTTTACCACACCTCTCCCTCCAAATCTACCAAATAGTACATCTGAAAGTAACCTTTGTCAGTTGTGTAAGAAGCCCTTTTCTTGAGAAGCTTTTCTGCAACTGTTCTAATTCTTGATGCAAGTTTGACGTTGGTAGCCTATTTAGTTCAAATCTCTTCAGAATCTCCTTCCATACCCAATTAGTGTAGTTGCAAGCAAAATAGAGATGATCAATACTTTCTTCCTATTGCATACAAAGAGAGCATCGATTAATAAGATAGATATCTTTTCATTTCATATTATCTATTGTAGGTAGTTTGGCAAGAAGGGTCTGCCATATGTATAAGGAATGTCTTTGTGAGCCCAGTCTATCCCATGTCCAACTGCTTGGGATCCACTTTTTGTTTCTTTGTCTAATTTGATTCCATGCAGATGTAACACTAAATTTACCATTGTCATAAAGCCAAATAAGTATATCAGAAGAGTTATTCCTGATAGGAAGAGATGAGATGGTCAGCTAAAGTGATAGCATATCAGGAGAAACAGGATTAGGAAGGCACCAGATTTCGTTAGCAATGAACTTAGAAATCTTCCAATCTTTAGAAGCTCCAAGATCTCTTCGTACTCTATCACCATATAATTGAAATATACTTTTCCTGTTCACCCAAGAATCATACCACATATTAATTCTATCCCAAAAGAGATTGCATACGAAATGTGTTTGATTAGCCAATTCCTTACCTTTAAAATTCCTTTCCAAGTAGCAAAATGATATGTTTTTACTGGAACTTCCCATATTGATTCCTTAGATAGGTATTTAACAGAAACCTATTGTAACCATAAGGATTTGTTTTGTAAAAGATCTCATAATTTCTATACCAAATAAGCTTTATTCCAATCTCTTAGATTTCTTAGATTCAGCCCCCCTTCATCTTTTGGTCTACAGATAATATCCTAATTTACCATATACATTGCCTTACCATTTGTACCATTCCAGAAGAAGTTCTTAAATAGTCTTTCAATATTTTGAAGAAGTCCAACAAGTAGGAAAAATATATTAGACCAATAAATGGAGTAAGAGAACAACACAGATCGGATGAGTTCAAATCGTTCTGCTTTGGAAAGAAATCTAGTTTTCTAAGAGAAAATTTTATTCTTTATTTTTTGTAGGATAGGCTAACAGTAGGCTTTCTGAATGCCAATGGATATGAGTGGGAGACCCAGATAAGGAACTAGCAGACTTCCTAATACGGGGGCGATACGGAATGGGTTTTAAGAGAAGAAAAGTCGAGGGGATAATGGTATTCGTTGGAATAAAAGTTCTTTCAGACAGAAAAGGGGAAACTCACGAAAAATACTTTAACACAATAATAAAACAATTCACCAAAAAACATGAGGGTCATAAAGTTTGCCCAATGTCGATGTTTGATCGATTTTTTTAACGCTATTTCGAAAATTCAAAATATTGATCATTCCCAACATATTAGGCCAAGGGAAGTCGAATAACCATAGTTTCACCAAAAAACATGATGGTTATAAAGTTTGCATAAAGTCAATGTTTGATCGGTTATTTTTATACCATCTCGAAAATTCAAAATATTGACCACTCCCAACTTATTAGTCCTAGGGAATTTGAATAACCATGGTTTCGCCACAAAACGTGATGGTCATACAGTTTGCATAAAGGCGATGTTTGATCGGTTTTTTTCGCACCATCTTGAAAATTTAAAATATTGATAATTCCAAATTTATAATGCCCAGGGAAGTTGTAAAACCTTGGTTTCGCCAAAAAACTTGACGGTTATAAAGTTTGCGTAAAGTCGATGTTAGATCATTTTTTTTCTGCACCATCTAGAAAATTCAAAATATTAACCATTCCAAACATATAAGGCCCAGGGAAGTTGTATAAACTTGATTTCGCCAAAAAAACATGATGGTTATAAAGTTTGCGTAAAGTTGATGTTTGATCGATTTTTTCACACCATTTCAAAATTTTGAAATTTTGATCATTCCCAACTTATTAGGACTAGGGAAGTTATATAACCTTAGTTTCAACAAAAAACTTGATAGTCATAATGTTTGCACAAGGTCGATGTTTAATCAGTTTTTTTCGCACCATCTCAAAAATTCAAAATATTAATCATTCCCAACTTATTAGACTTAGGGAAGTTGAATAACCTTGGTTGCACAAAAAAACATGACGGTCATAATGTTTGCACAAAGTCGATGTTTGATCAATTTTTTTCACACTAACTCGAAAATTCAAAATATTGATCATTCCCATCTTATTAGACCGAGGGAAGTTCAATAACCTTGGTTGCACCAAAAAACATGACGGTCAAAAAGTTTGCCCAATGTTGATGTTTGATCGATTTTTTTGGCATCATTTTGAAAATTCAAAATATTGACCATTCCCAACTTATTAGGCCAAGGGAAGTTGAATAACCATGGTTTCAACAAAAAACGTGATGGTCATAAAGTTTGCATAAAGTCAATGTTTGATTTGTTATTTTCGTACCATCTCAAAAATTTAAAATATTGACCACTCAAAAATTTTGAATAACCTTGGTTTCACCACAAAACGTGACGGTCATACAGTTTGCGCAAAGTCAATATTTGATCAATTTTTTTTGCATGACCTTGAAAATTCAAAATCTTGACAAATACAAACTTATAATGCCCAAGGAAGTTGTAAAACCATGGTTTCGCCAAAAAACTTAATAGTCATAAAGTTTTCGCAAAGACGATGTTTGATCGGGTTTTTTTTGCACAATCTCAAAAATTCAAAATATTGACCATTCGATATTTGATCTATTATTTTCACACCATCTCGAAAATTCAAAATATTGACCATTTACAAATTATTAAGTATAGGGAAGTTAAATAACCTTGGTTTCCCAAAAAAATATGATGTTCATAAAGTTTGTCCATTGTCGATGTTTGATCGATTTTTTTTGCATCTTCTCGATAATTCAAAATATTCATCGTTTCCAATTTATTAGGCCCAGGGAAGTTGTATAACCTAGGTTTCGTAAAAAAGTGACTATCATAAAGTTTGCGTAAAGTCAATGTTTGATCGAATTTTTTCACACCATCTCAAAAATTCAAAATATTGACCATTCCCAACTTATTATGCCCATGGAAGTTGTATAACCTATGTTTTGCCAAAAAAAACATGACAACAAAAAGTTTATGCAAAGTTGATGTTTGATTGATTTTTTTCGCACTATCACACACTTAGCTAGAATTGCCTAAGTAGTGAGGCACCCTTGCGGCAAACACGGACTTAGCTGGAGTTGCCTATGTCAAGAATCACCTTTGCGCCTACTTCGATTAGACTTAGCTTGGATTGCCTAAGTCTTGAGGCGCCCTTGTGACATATATGTCCGCAAAGGGTCAGCCGAACTGCAACCTCATGTAGGTCTCGTAGGACCTGTAAAAAGAGAAGTTGATTAGTTTTGAAAATGAACAGCAGACAAGTCCCAACGTCTCGCGAAGAGAGAAGCTTTACAAGCAATTAAGCGAGCACTTGGAGTGCAGGAAAGCAGAGAAAGAGAGGAGGAAAACAAGAACTTTAGAAGGATGAATGAGCATGAATGAGCACCTGCAAGTCCGCAAACAACTACTCTCGGAGTGCCGGGTGTGAAGGCAAGTTTCCATCAAGTTGATGTACAAACTTGTGAAAGTCTTCAACGCCCGACACTATATCGAAGATCCATCCAGCCATGTGCCACCCGAGGGGTTCCTAGGTGTTGAGATGACTGACAAAATTGGGGTGGCTACAGGCTACAGGCGGCACACAAAAATGAAGTTGTTTTGGGGTTTTTGGGTAGATGCAGCGAGTGATCGTTCTGCAGCACCATGAGCTACTATTTCTTACATTTTTATAAGCAAAACACACCAAAACATGGCAAAACAAGTTGCCAAGGATATGTACATACATGGACAAGCGACGAATGGTTCGTTGAACGAAGTTGCTACAAGTGTGCGACGACCGTTCGTGATATTCTACCCCACTTAAACTATCGGCACCCTCGTCGACGCTTGTCGGTAGGCTTTGATGGCTATCTCTTCATGTCAAAGGGCATCTTCTGGCTCCCAACTAGCTTTAGTTCTGGGAAGTTTCTACCATTTCACCAAGTACTTAGTCTGCTCTACTCCGTTGGGTAGCTTTATCTTGCGATCCGCTAAAATGGTCTCAACTCGCTTCTCGTAAGAGGCTCTGGTGGGAGGTTGTCGAGTTGAAACACCTCGGGAAGCATCTTGCAGATCAGAGTGGTAGGCTTTCAAGTTGCTGGTATAGAAAATATTATGAATTTTGAGCCACACCAACAGCTGCAACTTGTAGGAGATGTTGCCCACCCTATTGGTAATTGGGAAGGGGCCATCATACTTGCGCACCAATCCTTTGTGCACCTTGTTTCTAAAGACTTTGTATTCTTGTGATCATCTTCCCAAGTCTGCCTACTTCTTTATCTTTCTGACCGCCTTCTCTAAGTAGGCCCGCGTAATATCTACATTTCGATGCCATTCTTTTGCCAAGTGATATGTGGACGGACTACTCCCTGTATATCTAATAGCCAAAGTGTGAGGAGTCGACGGTTGTTATCTTGTGATTATCTCAAAGGGGCTTTTGTTGGATGCAGAGCTTCGCTACAGGTTGTAGGAGAATTAGGCTATGTCCAACAGTTTCACCCAATCTCGTTGGTTGGCACTCACGTAGTGCCGAAGATATTACTTTAGGAGCGAGTTTATTCTCTCAGTTTAGCCATCCATCTAGGGGTGGAGGCTTGTGGAGAAGTATAGCTTCGACCCTAACAATTTGAATAGCTCGGTCTAGAATCATCCTAGAAATCAAGCATCTCAATCACTTATGATATTGTGTGGGACTCCCCAATACTTCACCATATTCTTCATCATTAGCTTCACCGCTTCCTCTGTTAAATAGTGTAGGGGTGCAACAATGTGTTAGGGATCAAGTGGCACTAAGAGGGGGGGGGGGGGTGAATTAGTGCAGTGATAAGGAATGATAAATTTTTAGCGATTTGAACAAGTTTCGAAAACTTCATACGGTGAAAACTTCGTTTTGTATTATGAAAGCCATATCGGTGGAATCATATAAGAAAAGCTCTAACTTAAAGATATTTGCAGAGATGAGAAGTAGAGCATCAAATTAAGTGGAAAGGGTTTGCAGCAAAGTAAATAGCAAGAACGTAAACGCAAACCAGATTTTTATAGTGGTTTAGTCATCCAACCTATGTCCAATCCTGATTCCTCTTGCTTGAGGCCACCGGCTTTCCACTAGCTATCCTCCTTTCAATGGGCGAGGATGAACTCCCTCACAGCAACTCTCCTTTTGATGGGCTTAGGAGATAACCCTTACAAGCACTCTTACCCCTCTCTTGGACTAGAACACTCTTAAGACTTAGAGGGAAGATTTGACACACTTTCAAGAGAGTTTTCCCCTTCTTTTTTTCAGTTCTAGACCCCCTTTAAACTCTGAATGAGTGGGGTATTTATAGGCCTCAAAGTGATTCAAATTTGGAGCCCAAACTTAGAGACAAATTTTGAACCATTTTGAATTTTTCGGTGCTGGTAGTATTGGGCGGTGCCACCGCTAGTGCCCGCGGGTGTTGGGCGGTGCTACTGCCAGCCTGGGGCAGTTCCACCACCCAGCTCTTGGCCTCTAGGCGGTGCCACCACCCAGCCTGGGTGGTACCACCGCCCAGGTCATTTCAGCACAGTGGTTTCGGTCGAAAACTTGACCGAAACCGGTCCAAATGAAGTCCAAATTGGCCCAAATTTGGTTTATAAGATTAACACCTAATCCTAAACCAAATTATGTACTAACTATAAATTTTAAAGATATTTTTTAAGCTATTACAAAATCCATAAGACAAGACTTCTTTCAGCAAGCTTTTGGTGAACTTCCGGTGGTCTTCTAACGAACCTTCAGAAACCATTCTCCAGACTCCCGACAAGCTCCCGGACTTCACGATGATCTTGGCGAGTTCCAACGAGCTTCATTAGAAAGCTCTGATCTTTCTTGGCAAGCTCTGTGAACTTCCGATGAACCTTTTGGTGAACTTCCGAAAACCCTTCGGCAAGCTCCCTACTCGTTCTCGGTCGGTTCTGACAACACTCTCAATGAATCTTTGGACTTCCGTCGAACTCTCGAACTCCCAACGATCCATCCCACTTGTCTTCTAGCACTTTGTTTCGCTTTACGTCTTCATCGTCATCATAGTTAATCCTGCACACATACAAACAAAAACTCTACTTCGATCTAGATAATTATTACAACACGAATTGATATTCAGTTGCTCGGCACGTCATTAGTCGGCGCTTCGTCCGATCCTTCAACACATCGTCCTCTTTTGTGGTCTGTTGCCTAATCGGTAGTTGACCTCTACAACCCCGACATCCTTGGCGCAACACACTCTTCTTGGCCCGATGCCTAATGTATGAAGCCTTCTGCCGATTGTCGACCGAACCTCTGGCTCAACATCTAATATCCTGACGTGATCACCTTGGGCACAATGTCAATTCCTCTAACGTCAACAGTCTAATCCTGATCGATAGTAGACCTGCGTAACTCAAAATGTAGTTAAACAATAAACCATAATCAATTAGTTTCATCATCAAAATATGAGATTCAACAATCTCCCCCTTTTTTATGATGATAACTAATTGATGACTAACGGAGTTAACCATAGCTCCCCGGAGTTAACCATAACTCCTTGGAGTTTAACCAAACTCCCCATATCAATATGTCATTGATAGAACACTTGGATTATCCTAAATCCAAGCAACATTCATCACATGTTAAGAGAATAATTAAAACCATCATGCAAATATATAAAATATTCAATTCAATGCATGAAGTCATCAATCTACTTCTCCCCCTATGTCATCAACAAAAAGGAGAAGTAGCATCATAGCTAGTTTTCAAGAATATGCAAATATTACAATCATACTAGCGATCAATCACATCATACAACATATATCACTTTAAGACATTCAATCATAGCAAGGTTTTTAAAGATGTCCAAGCATAGCAATTCAACACTTGCTTTTTGTACAAATTTGTAATTTATTTTTCTTAAAATTGAAGGTAACAATTTTAAGAAAAATAAATTAAAAATTTATTTCTTCCTCTTGAATGAGCTAGCAAAATTTTCATTTAAGGTGCAAGCGAGCAATAAACTTTCTCCCCCTTTATCAATGTCAAAAAGAAAGGGAGGATCAAATATGATGATATAAACATTTCACATAATTTTGCATAAAAATGTTTACATCAATCTAATGGATCAAGTCATAATTCATGATTCATCATAAAAGATATCAAGAAGAACACAATTTCTTTTACTTCAATATTCAAATCATGACAAGTGATACATATCAAAATTCTACATGAATATTTCAATCATCAAGTCATTAATATGAATTTAACAAGCTAGCTCCCCTTAGTTTTTGTCAAAATGAAGTGGAGGACTCAATGGCTAAAAATTTCAATTTCATCCACTTTTCATATCAATATAAATTTGCATCAAAATATACATTAGTTATCATGTCATGAAGGATATCAATATGAAAATTCAACAAGGATCAAAACCAAAAGATATCCTTTATGATTCATAACTTTCTTTTTAGCAAGATCAAAATTCTCATTTATCAATTTTCAATTCAAGATAAATGTCATACAACCAAGAATCATGATATATAAAAGCATATCAATATTAAGGATCAAATCATGATTCATTGATTCATCATAAGGCAAATTTCTTTTATATCAATTCTTCAATTGCCACATAAGGCATACAAGCCAAAAAATTCTTGTCATTTTAATATCATGCAAGATATGATGTTAAGGCTCATGATTCATTTGAAAAGATATAGTACAAATAGCAACTTAATTCATGCATAGGAATTCTCATCAAGATTACATTTCATGAGAAGTTTCAAGTATCAAAAATCAAGTACATGAATTTATTCAAGTATCAATTATCGAGATATCAAGACTTGGATTATATTTCTCTTTAGTTAATGGTAAAAGGAAGCAGCCATAGAGGAAAATATTTTGATTCGCAAAGATATCTCAAGTCAAAAATTCAAAGTCATGATTTCAAGAGATCAAGAGATTCACATAAATGAGTTCATTAATATTTGATTAGATTAAAAATTTAACACTTCATCAAAATCTCATTCATAATTCAAGTGATTCACAAAATATCATAATGAATTCATCACTTGTTTTTTATGAAAAATCGAAAACTTTAGAGATAGAAAGATGTTCAAGAAACATATATTTCTCTTTTAGTGATTTGTATTGATTTCATATGAATATGCCTTTGTCCTTTTTATATTGAATAAAAATAAGCATAAATGTTCAAGACATAAAGGCTAAATCTCATAACACAAATTATCAAGCATGATTCATTTGGAAGGTTCTCCTTTTTAGTAAGTAAAAAGGAATTATAGGAGAATAAAATGAATTAAGGGAGATAGAGCATGATTCATATTTAAAATGTATCTTTTGTCATAAATATGAATCAAGCATTTTTTAAATCTGAAATCATCCTCAAAAATCACATTCAATAAATTCATACATGACAAGCATAGATTTATTGAAGAATCGAAAAGATAGAGGATTGCATTTCGTTCTTGTAAATTTCTATTTATATGATTTGCTTCTTATAAGCATGCCTTTGCTTTAAAACAAAATATCAACATTCAAGATGGAAAGACAAATTTCATCATAATGATCATTAAGTCAAATCATATTAAGTATGTGGTATTTTCTAAAAGATTTGATTCAAAAGATTCACATGGATTCATCAAAATCGAAAGTCAAACTTTATCATAAAAATTGTCATGGCAAAAATGCAACATATTATTTCAAGACATGAGATTTAATTTATCAAGACAATGTGTTTCATTTTGAGTTATTTATTTCGTATAAGTGTACTCATGTTTCAAAAGATGAGTATCAAATTTTAAAACCGAAACATGAGTTTGTCATCAAGATATAACAACTTCAAGTCCTCATGATATCATAAAATCATTAAGCATGATAATAAACTTTTAATATTTTCATTTCATTATTATTAATGATGATTTCATAAGGTATGTTCAAATATTTATACGGAAGCCATCATTGTATAAATTCAAAATAGAAGTTTGTCATTAAACCAATCAAGATTAAATGTCTCAAAATCTTTCATTCGAAAATTTTAATAAGAGTAATATAAATTGATTACATATGAAGATGTATCAACAATTCAAAGCAAGACGTAAGTTTCGTTATAAAATAAGACCAATCACATCATAAATAAAACATTATGATTAAAATATTTCTAACTTTTGTGTTTTATTTTATGTGGTTGATCTTATATAAGCATGTTCAAAACTTTCATGTAAAAACAAAATCATCAATATGCTTGCTTCTATCTTTTGATCATATTTGGTGTGCAAGCATTATCTTAAAATATGCTATTAATTTTTTGTATCAAAAATCATGCATCTTGTTTAAAATCAAAAGCAATATAAAATCATCAAGATTCATGAATTTATCATGATCATATGTATGGAGCATTTTCATTATCAAGCAGGATTTCACATATGCATGCCCAAAAACTTTTTTACATGAAAGATATGTATCAAATTTAAAGTCAAAAAGTGATATGAAAATCATCAAGATTCATGGATTCATTATGAATATATTATTTCAAAATATGAGATTTCAAGTGATATCATCATTAAGTATGTTTTCATAATGCATCATCAAAATCATTTTAATTCTTTCTTTCATTTGTTATAACAAGATGTTAAATGCTCAAACTTTTGCTAAAATTATACATCATTTTAAAAATTTTAAAAATAATTTTTATCATGAAAATCATCAAGTCCAAATATAATACAAGGCAACATCAAAACCACATTTCTTTCATTTGGAAAATTTGTGGGTTAGGTCTTTATAATTGATTTCATGAAGACATATATTAATAAAAATTTCATCATAAAAAGGGTTAAAACCCATTAAGCCAAGATGGAAGTTTTCAAATTATAATCAAGATACATCTATCATCAAAATATTTTCAAGAAATTCATACATAGATATGTATCATGTTTAAGATTGAAAACCGATATGGAAAGTATACATGAAATTTCATCATCTCAAAATATCATCTTAATTTGTCATGAAAATAATTAGACCAAAAATACGTTAATCCACGACATAGAGTCAAATCAACATTACTTCAAAAACTAATGCATGTTACAAAATCATCAAGCATCATGTTTAGAAACGAAAAGCAATATAAAACATCAAGATACACATGCATGGATTAATCCTAAGCATTATCACAAATCATGCATCATTCATATTTTTAATTTTCAAAAAATTACTAGAAAGGAAAAAGCATAAAAAAAACTACCAACTATTTCAAACAACTCATAAAAGGATCATGTAATTTCAAAGTATTTCAAGGGAGTTAAGTTGCTTACCTTGTTGTCGAAAACCGTCAAAGCGTAGTTCGTTTCTTCTTTACTTGATTCTTTTTAGCGATCCTTTTTCTTTTTCTTTGGTGGTCTCTTCCTCTATTCAAGTTCATTGTCAATTTTAGATTTTTGTTTCATGAACTTATTAAGATTTAGTGTTGGAAGTTCAAAGTTCTCAATAGTGTCCTCATCACTTGAGTCATCATTCAAGTGACATTTCAAAGTTCGGAGTTCCAAAACCTTCTTGTTCTTTAGAAGATGGTTCATATGTTCATCACGTTCATTGTGTTCCAAGAATGCTATTTCATAGGTCATTAAAGACCCAATGAGTTCTTCAAGAGCCAAGTCATTTAAATTTTTAGTTTCTTGTATAGCGGTTACTTTAGGATCCCACCTTTTTGGAAGGGATCTTAAGATCTTGTTTACGAGTTTAAAATCTGAAAAACTTTTACCAAGACTTTTCAAGCTATTGACAACATCCGTGAAGCGGGAGAACATGTCATCGATTGTCTCACTTGGTGCCATTCGGAAAACCTCAAAAGCGTGCATCAAAATATTAACTTTCGAGTCTTTGACTCTACTCGTTCCTTCATGTGTGATTTCAAGAGTTCGCCAAATGTCAAAAGTTGTTTTACACGTAGAAATCCTGTTGAACTCATTTTTGTCTAAAGCACAAAATAAGGCATTCATAGCCTTTGCATTTAAAGAAAACGATCTTTTCTCCAAATCTGACCATTCGTTCGTTGGTTTAGAGGAAAGTTGAAATCCATTTTCAATGATGTTCCATAAGTTTAATCAAGAGAAATAAAAAAAACTCTCATTTGAGTTTTCCAATATGTGTAGTCTGAATCGTTAAAGAACGGTAGACGAAAAACCGAAAAGCCCTCTGGAAAGCCATGAAGTGCCATTTCTTACGGGTGTAAATCCAAATGTGAAATAACGTGGCTCTGATACTAATTGTTAGGGATCGAGCAGCACTAAGAGGGGGGGGGGGGGGGGGGGGTTGAGTTAGTGCGGCAATAAGGAATGATAAATTTTCAACGATTTGAACAAGTTTCGGAAACTTCGTACGGTGAAAACTTCGTTTCGTATTATGAAAGCCGTATCGGTGTAATCATATAAGAAAAGCTCTAACTTAAAGATGTTTGCAGAGATGAGAAGTAGAGCATCAAATTAAGTTGAAAGGGTTTACAGCAAAGTAAATAGTAAGAACGTAAACGCAATCCAGATTTTTATAGTGATTCGATCATCCGACCTACGTCCACTCTCGATTCCTCTTGCTTGAGGCCACCGGCTTTCCACTAGCTATCCTCCATTCAACGGGCAAGAATGAACTCCCTCACAGCACCCACCTCTCCTTTTGACGGGCTTAGGAGATAACCCTTATAATCACTCTTACCCCTCTCTTGGACTAGAACACTCTTAAGACTTAGAGGGAAGATTTGACATACTTTCAAGAGAGTTTTCCCCTTCTTTTTTTTAGTTCTAGACCCCCTTTAAACTCTGAATGAGTAGGGTATTTAGAGGCCTCAAAGTGATTCAAATTTGGAGCCCAAACTTGGAGCCAAAATTTGAACCATTTTGAATTTTCCAACGTCATAAAGATGGTGTCATCACCATCCATGATGCCACCGTGCTCGCAGGGCCGTATGTGCTACTCACTACTGGCTAGCATCTTGCACACACACAAATAAAAACTCTACTTCGATCTAGACAGTTATTACAACATGAATTGACATTCAGTTGCCCGGCACGTCATTAGTTGGTGCTTCGTTCGATCCTTCGGCACATCATCCTCTTTTGTAATCTGTTGCCCAATCGGTGGTTGACCTCCGCAACCCTGATATTCTTGTCGCAACATACTCTTCTTGGCCCGATGCCCAACGTATGAAGCCTTCTGCCGATTGTCGACCGAACCTCCGGCTCGACATCCAATATCCTGACGTGATCACCTCCGACACAACATTAATTCCTCCAGCGTCAACTGTCAAATCCTGATCGATAGTAGACCTGCGTAACTCAAAATGCAGTTAAATAAAAAACCACAATCAATTAGTTTCATCATCAAAATCTAAGATTCAACATAATGAAGGTTGCATACTTCGATAATCGATCAACCACTACAAGTATCGATTTGAGTCCGCCTATTATCAGCAAGCTTAATATGAAGTCCAGAGAAATGCTCTCCCACGGCCTTTCTGGTATAGGCAACGGCTCTAAAAGTCTCACCGGCTTTCACTGCTTCACCTTATCTTGTTGACAAGTTAGGCACATTCGAACATATTCCTCTACATCCGTCCCCATCTTCGACCAATAGAAGGCCCTCTCTATGAGAGCCAATGTTTGGTGAATGCCCGGATGTCCAGCCCAAAGGGAATCGTGACACTCCTTCAAGAGTTCACGCCTCAAATTGTCCACTCGAGGGACATAAACTCTATTCCCTTTGGTGTAGACGAGTCCCTCCTGGACCCAAAATCATCGTACCTTGCCTTCTTAGATCAATTACATCACGGTTACTGCTTGGGGATCACTGTACAGTCCATCCTTGATCCGAAAAAGGAAGTTGGAGTGTAACTGACTAGCTTGGCCTCTGCTCTCTAGTTGTATAGCATTCACTTGCTCCACTTTCCGGCTCAACGCATCGGCTATGACATTTGTTTTGCCGGGCTTGTACTCCATTACCATATCAAATTCTGCCAGGAAGTCCTGCCATCGTGCTTGCTTTGGAGAGAGTTTCTTCTGAGTCTGAAAGTAACTTAAAGCTATGTTGTCTGTTCTCAGTACAATCATGATATGAGAAGTTAGTGTCGTCACACCCATAAACAGTGGATCACCACTGTTATCTCCTTCTTGTGTATTGGATACCGTCGCTTAGTCTCATTGAGCTTACGGCTTTCGTAGGTCACTAGGTGGCCCTCCTGCATAAGTACTCCCCCAATAGTGAAGTCGAAAGCATCTATATGGACTTCAAAGGGCTTCCTGTAATCTAACAATTTGAGCACCAGTTCTTTCAAGTCGATAACCTTTAGGTCTTAGAATGTCACTTCACATTTGTTGAACCATCTCCAAGGTTGCTCCTTTTTTAGCAACTCCGTCAGTGGAGCTACATGCTTTGAATACCCCATTATGAAGCGTCGATAGTAATTCACAAAACCAAGGAAGGATCTCAACTCTGGTACCTTCCTTGGAGTACTCCATTCTGCTATAGCTTGCACCTTTGACTTGTCCATTCGAATGGAACCATTGCCAATTCGATGCCCCAAGAATAAGATCTCCATCTGAGCAAAGTAGCACTTCTCTCTTTTCACGAATAAAGTATTCTTCCTGAGAACTTTAAAGATTAATTGAAGGTACTCAATATGATCCTCAAGTATTCGACTGTAGATGACGATATCGTCCAAGTAGATGACCACAAACTTGTCTAAATACTCCTTGAATAGTTGGTTCATAAGAGTGCAGAATGTGACTGAAACATTGGTTAAGCCGAAAGGCATCACCAAGAACTCAAACGCTCCATACCTGGTCACACAGGTAGTCTTCGCTTCATCACCTTCAGCAATACGCACCTGCCAATACCCCGACCGAAGGTCGAGTTTGGAGAAATACTTTGCTTTGCCCAGTTGGTCGAACAAGTCCGCAATGAGCGGGATGAGATATTTGTTCTTCACAGTCACCTTGTTAAGGGCTCGATAGTCGACATATAGTCGGGGCTCCCATCTTGTTTCTTTTGGAAGAGAACTAGAGCTCTGAATACTGCTTTGGAACTACGAATGAGACCATCGCTTAGTAGTTCATCTAACTGCATTCTGAGCTCTACCAACTCATGAGGGGGCATACGGTATGGTGGTATTGCTGGAGGCTTCACTCCCGGCTCCAGCTTAATAAGATGATCCATGCCTCTGTGTGGTGGTAGAGTTTTCAGCAACTCAGGTGGCATAACATCTGTGAACTCCTTCAGAACGTTTGCCACTGCAACAAGTTCTTGAATAGCCTCCCCGTCGAGTGTTTCTAGCTTTACAGCTACCACGAAGGTTAACTCTCATTTGCATACACCTTTCTTCAATTACAACGTCGATAGTTATTGGAGATCCTGGGTTCCTCTTCGAGAGACAAGAACAACACAGGGGTTGTCACCTCCCATCAGACATATAGAGTCTAGGAACGGCATCGGCACCAACTTTGCTGTGTGCATGAACTCCATTTTGAGAATCAGTTGGAAGTCATCTAATGGCACCGTCATCATGTTTGTGTGCCCGCTCCATGATCCGATCTTGATGGAGACTCCCTTTGCTAGCCCGGAGATTCGCTTGGCCTCCGAGTTGACCGCCTTCATCCGACTTGGGTTCTTCTCCAAGATTAGCCTAAGCTGCTTTGCTTCTCGGTCGGCGATAAAGTTGTGGGTAGCACCCGTGTCCACTATTGCTCAGGTGGTTTGGCTATTGAGTCTGATGTTTACATACATCAGCTCACTACTTCTTGCTTTTTGTTGCTTCGGCTTCAGGTTCTCTCCCACTTGACCCTGCAATGCATTCAACAAACGCATCGCACCCATTCGGGGTCCTTGCGACTTCTTATTATCTCTACCAGATTCGGAGCTACTCGAACTGAGAGCAACTGCCTTGCCCTTGTCTGGCTTAGGGGGGTTGATGGAAGCCGACAAGGCATTGAGTGCTTGCTTTTGTGGGCAATCCCACACCCTATGTGGCCTTCCGCACAAGAAGCATCTGCCAGGTCTTGAGGCCTTGCCATTTGAGTTCGGCCCCTTATGGAAACTCTTCTTCCTTTGCTCGCCCCTAGGTTCCTTCCTAGGAGGATGCTTTAGATGGTGATTTCCTATAGACTAATTTTTCTTCCTCGGGTCCTCTGAAGAAACAAAGTCGGTGAGCCTTTCTGTGGCTGCAATTACTCTGATCATATCAGTGACATTCCATCGATGAAGTTCTTGTTAAGCCCATGGCTTCAGGCCATCAAGAAAGCTGAACAACTTATCATATTCAGACATGTCTTGAATGTCCAATATCAGTGTAGAAAATTGTATCACATAGTCCCGAATGGAAGTCGTTTGGTGGAGTTGTCTCAACTTCCTCCTTATGACGAACTCAGTGTTCTCAGGCAGGAATTGAGTTCTCAACTCACGCTTCAAGTCATCCCATGTGTCTACTCGGCACTGACTTTGTTGAATCTCTTCCCAATGGGTTCTCCACCAAAGCTTTGCATCTTTGTTCAGATACATGGTCACTATCGAAACTTTGGTGTCCTCAGAGTCTGGCCTCATAGCTCAGAAGTACTGTTCCATATCAAATACAAAATTCTCGAGCTCTTTCGTATATCTAGCACCCCCATAATAATGTGAGTCGAGCGCCCTAAAGCTTTGTGTCTGCGCAACGCGGGTGTTGCTTCCCACATTTAGTACCCTTGTAAGTACTATCACTTTGGAAGTGAGTTCCACCACCATTTCTCGTAGATGTTGTATGGAGTCCTTAGTGTCATCCGTTAGTCGATCGATTAAGGCTTCAACTTTGTCGATCCGAGATTCGACTTCCTCTTGCGAGCTCTTTACCCCAAAAAGCCTATGTTGGCCTTGGTAGAGTTCCTCCAAGCTCACTTCAAGAACATCCAAGTGGGTTTCTGCAACTGTGATCCTTTCTCTATGGCTTATTTTTCCGGTTGGCGCTCCATATTGCAACTCCTCCACTTGTGGCAAGTAGCCAACTTCTCGCTCATCATGTCCACTACCCCACTCTTCCTGAGCGGCACCAACTATGAGGGAGAGAGTTTGCACATGCAGCCCACCTGCAGCTGCTTAGGGCAACAATCCAGCTTGCCCCGTCTTGCTCGATTCGCCGTGATGTTTCGCCATGGTGAGATTTTGAAGTTTCTTTGCTGCTTGATCAAATTGCTTGCCTGCTCTGATACCACAATGTTACACACTTAGCTGGAATTGCCTAAGTGGTGAGGCACCCTTGCGGCAAACATGAACTTAGCTAGAGTTACCTAAGTCAAGAATCACCTTTGCACCCATTTCGATCAGACTTGGCTTGGATTGCCTAAGTCTTGAGGCGCCCTTGCGACATATGCATCTACAAAGGGTCAGCCGAACTGCAACCTCATGCAGGTCCCGTAGGACCTATAAAAAGAGAAGTTGATTAGTTTTGAAAACGAGCGGCGGACAAGTCCCGACGTCTCACGAAGAGGGAAGCTTTATAAGTAATTGAGTGAGCACTTGGAGTGCAGGAAAGCAGAGAAAGAGAGGAGGAAAACAAGGACTTTAGAAGGGTGAATGAGCAGCTGTAAGTCCGCAAACAACTACTCCCTGAGTGCTGGGCGTGAAGGTAAGTTTCCATCAAGTTGACGTGTAAACTTGTAAAAGTGTTTAATACCCGACACTATACCGAAGACCCATCCAGTCATGTGCCACCCGGGGGGTTCCTGGGTGCTGAGATAGTTGATAAAATTGGGGTGGCTGTAGGTTGCAGAAATCAACCTGTGTCACACAAAAACGGAGCTATTTTGGGAGTTTTTGGGCAGATGTAGCGAGCGATCGTTCTGCACACTATAAGCTGCTGTTTCTTATATTTTTACAGGGAAAACACACCAAAACATGGTAAAATAGGCTGTCAAGGATATGTACATACATGGGCAAGTGACGAACAGTTCATTGAACGAAGTTGCTGCAAGTGTGCGATGACCGTTCGTGACAGCACGGTTTTGAAAATTTAAAATATTGACCATTCCCAACTTATTATGCCTAGGGTAGTTGAATAACCTTGGTTTTGCGAAAAAACGTGATGTTCAAAAAGTTTATGAAAAGTCGATGTTTGTTCGATTTTTTTCGCGCTATCTTAAAAATTTAAAATATTGACCATTCCAAAATTATTAGGCCTAGGGAAGTTATATAAACTAGGTTTCGCTAAAAAATGTGACGGTTATAAAGTTTGAGGAAAGTCGATGTTTGATCGATTTTTTTCGCATCCTCTCGAAAATTTAAAATATTGATCATTCCCAATATATTAGGCCTACGAAAGTTGAATAACCTTAGTTTCGCTAAAAAAAGGTGACAGCCATAAAGTTTGCCCAAAGTCGATGTTTAATCAAATTTTTTTGCACCTTCTTAAAAATTTAAAATATTGACCATTCTAAACATATTCAGCCTAGGTAAGTTGTATAACCTAGGTTTCTCGAAAAATCATGACGGTCATAAAGTTTGTGCAAAGCTGATATTTGATTGGGTTTTTTCACATCGTCTTGAAAATTTAAAATAGTGACCATTCCCAATTTATTAGGCCAACCAAAGTTGAATAACCTTGGTTTCACCAAAAAACATGATGGTAAAAAAGTTTTCAATATTTGATCGATTTTTTTAGCACTGTCATAAAAATTCAAAATATTATCCATTCCCAACTTTTTAAGCCTAGGGATGTTGAATAACCTTGGTTTCGACAAAAAACATGACGGTCATAAAGTTTACGAAAAGTCGATGTTTGTTATATTTTTTTTTGTGGTGTCTTGAAAATTCAAAATATTGACCATTCCAAAATTATTAGGCCCATGGAAGTTTTATAGCTTAGGTTTTGCTAAAAAATATGATGGTTATAAAGTTTGCGAAAAGTCGATGTTTGATCGATTTTTTTTTGCACCATCTCAAAAATTCAAAATATTGACCATTTACAAATTATTAAGCATAGGGAAGTTGAATAACCAAGATTTGGCCAAAAAACATGATGTTCATAAAGTTTGCCCATTATCGATGTTTGATCAGTTTTTTTTGCATCTACTCGAAAATTCAAAATATTAACCATTCCCAACTTTTATTAGGCCTAATGAAGTTGTATAACCTAGGTTTCGCAAAAAAATGTAACTGTCATAAAGTTTTCACAAATTCAATATTTGCTCGATTTTTTTCGCACCATCTCAAAAATTCAAAATATTGACCATTCCCAACTTATTATGCCCATGGAAGTTGTATAACCTATGTTTTGCCAAAAAAATATGACAGCATAAAGTTTACGCAAAGTTGATGTTTGATCTATTTTTTTTACATAGTCTCAAAATTTTAAAATATTGACCATTCCCAATTTATTATGCCTAGGTTAGTTGAATAACCTTGGTTTCACCAAAAAACGTGATGTTCAAAAAGTTTATGAAAAGTCGATGTTTGTTCGATTTTTTTCACGCTTTCTTAAAAATTTAAAATATTGACTATTCCAAAATTATTAGGCCTAGGGAAGTTGTACAACCTAGGTTTCTCTAAAAAATGTGACGATTATAAAGTTTGAGGAAAGTTGATGTTTGATCATTTTTTTTGCACCCTCTCGAAAATTTAAAATATTGCGGTTCCCAACATATTAGTCCTACGAAAGTTGAAAAACCTTGGTTTCGCCAAAAAAGCTAACAACCATAAAGTCTGCCCAAGGTTGATGTTTGATCAGATTTTTTTGCACCTTCTAAAAAATTTAAAATATTGACCATTCTAAACTTATTCAGCCCAGGGAAGTTGTATAACCATGACGGTCATAAAGTTTGTACAAAGTTGATATTTGATTGGGTTTTTTCACATCGTTTTGAAAATTCAAAATATTCAAAATATTTTCACATCGTTTCGTATCGTTTCGAAAATTCCCAACTTATTAGGCCAACCAAAGCTGAATAACCTTGGTTTCGCCAAAAAATATGACGATCAAAAAGTTTGCACAGTATTGATATTTGATCGGTTCTTTTAGCATCGTCTCAAAAATTTAGAATATTATCCATTCTCAACTTTTTAGGCCTAGGGATGTTGAATAACCTTGGTTTCGACAAAAAACGTGATAGTCATAAATTTGTGAAAAGTTGATGTTTGTTTGGTTTTTTTCGCACGATCTTGAAAATTTAAAATATTGATCATTCCAAAATTATTAGGTCCAAGAAGTTGTATAACCTTGGTTTTACTAAAAAATGTGATGGTTATAAAGTTTATGAAAAGTCGATGTTTGATCGATTTTTTTTGCACCATCTCAAAAATTCAAAATATTGTTTATTCCCAACTTATTAGGACTAGGGAAGTTGTATAACCTTAGTTTCAACAAAAAACGTGACAGTCATGAAGTTTGCAAAAAGTCGACGTTTGTTCGATTTTTTTCATGCCGTCTCAAAAACTCAAAATATTGACCATTCCAAACGTATTAGGCCTAGGGAAGTTATATAACTTAGGTTTCACCAAAAAATGTGATGGTTATAAAGTTTGCGGAAAGTCGATGTTTGTTCGGTTTTTTTTGCACCATCTCAAAAATTCAAAATATTGACTATTCACAACTAATTAGGCCTATGGAAGTTAAAAAATCTTGATTTGGCCAAAAAAACATAACAATCATAATGTTTGCCCAAAGTCGATGTTTAAATGATTTTTTTTGCACCATCTTAAAAATTTAAAATATCGACCATTCCCAACTTATTATTCCCAAGGAAGTTGTGTAACCTAGGTTTTGCCAAAAAAACGTGATGGTCATAAAGTTTGCGGAAAGTCGATGTTTGATCGATTTTTTTCACAACATCTCAAAAATTCAAAATATTGACCATTCCCAACTTATTAGGCCAACGGAAGTTGAATAACCTTTATTTCACCAAAAAACGTGACGGTCATAACATTTGTGCAAAGTTAATGTTTGATCCATTTTGTTCGCACCGTTACGAAAATTCAAAATATTTTCCATTCCCAACTTATTAGGCCTAGGTGATATGAATCATCAAGTTGATCATAATTCTATTAAAGACCCTTTAACTATTCATGGAGGACCAATGATAAGAGCTAAAGCTAAGAGGATGAAAGAAGCTTTAACTTGTTTATTGGAAAACATTTGGAAGGATCAAGCTAGTTAAGACTCAATCAAGATTCTATGGTTGCAAGAAGAGCCTAAAATGGTCAACATGATCATGAAGAGAGAAGGACGAATTTGAAGACCTCATCTTGAAGAATAAAATTCCATTCAGCCATGTTTACCAAAATTCAAGAATTAGGAATATGAATATTATTTAATGCATTCATTCCCTTTGTACTACCCTCATACTATATAAATGAGGCTAACTCAGAGTGTAAGATAGACAATTTGGGAAGTATAATAATTCTTCAACACCGGTGAGTGTTTTGTTTTTAAGTTCTTGCATGAACTTTAGAACTTATCAGGCTTTTCTGCTTGTGGCGTTCAAACCCAAATCTTTGCTTTTCCTTTGACTTATCAAACTTGTTAGTTTGTGGCATCTTAAGGGAATTCAAAGTGCTATTCTAATTATTTAATCAATTTTCTATTAATAAGTGATTAGAATAGTTTCCCTTACTTTATTCTTAAATGATCCATCTTGTTTTCAATTTGTTGGAGGGTGTTAATTTGTATTCCATATATATCATAGCTCTTTAGTTATCGGGGTGTATGGTTGCTAAGTTGATGATTTCCATCATTTGGTATCAGAGCACGGCTCAAGTTTGAGGTTTGCTTATCCATTTATTTGTTATCTTTTAGTTTTTTTCTGTTCTCTTATTCTTCTTTTATCATGATATCCATAATTGCTATTCTTCCTTCCTCCTTATTATTGTGTTTCTTATGCTATTACTGTTTGTTCTTCATTTTTTTCCCTCACTTCTTCGTTAAAAAAAGAAAGAGAGCAAAAAGTTAAAAAAAGAGAGAGAGAAAATCAAAAGTAAAAAAAAAGGGGAGAGGAAATCAAAGATCAAAGAAAAGAGAGAGAGAGAGAGAGAGAGAGAGAGAGAGGAGAAGATCAAAGGGAAAAAAAAGAAAGAAAGAAAGAGATCGAAATTTTTTAAAAAAATTGTGAATTCGACTTTATGCAAATTACAGAATTTAATCTTCATTATTTTAAATTCTTGTTTCAAGTTTGGAATTTTTTTTTCATTCCAAAAAATTTTCTTTATTCATTTGATACTTGAATTCAGATCTTTGCTTATAATTAAAGTGTATTACATATACCTTTAAATTAGCTTACATTTTGTTTGCTTTTATGTCCAATTTTAATACCCTTGAATTGTCATAATCTGAATTGTTTGTTTAAGTTTTTTAGTTAATCTAAGAACTTAAAGAATAAAACAAGGGAGGTAAAAGACAAGAGTGGTGAGATCAATATCGAGAAAAGCCAAACATTGTATGAAAACATGAGTGGAGTGAATCAAATCTTGAGTGAAACACATGAGGGAGTGTTGGTGAGGCTGTTCTAACTTTGTTTTTCAAGTTGCAAACATGTCTAAAGAAAAAGAAACGAGTTCTTCATCAAATGATCTTTTGCTTCAAGTAATGCAACAATAATTTGAACGTATGTTCAAAGTGATAGGAGATGTAAGAGATCATCTAGAAAGGCATGATGATGCAATTAATAGATTGGAAGGTGAACCACGGCGTAGGAGACAACCAGCATTCGTCCACGATGAATATAATGGTGGAGATGACATCGACGATGACCAAGTCACTCTAATTGGTCAAGATGTTAATCCTAGGAGACAAACTAGGAGAGGATGTTTTGATGGTCTGGATAGAAACATAGGCAGCATCAAAATGAAAATTTCTTCTTTTCAAGGAATGAATAATCCAGATACTTATTTGGAGTGGGAACAAAAAGTGGAGCTGATCTTTGAATGCCACAACTACTCCGAAGAGAAAAAGGTAAAATTAGCCGCTGTTGAATTTTGTGATTATGCTATAATTTGGTGGGATCAATTATGTAAAGACAGGCGTAGAAATGGTGAAAGGCCCATAGAAACTTGGTTGGAGATGAAATAAATCATGAGGAGGAGATTCGTCCCAAATCATTACTATCAAGATTTGCATCAACGACTATAAACTTTGTCACAAGGTTCCATGAGTGTTGATGAATATCACAAGGAGATGGAGATAACCATGACAAAGGCTAATATGGAGGAAGACCGGGAGGCTACTATGGCTCAATTCCTGAGTGGATTAAACAAGAACATTGCTGATCTTGTGGAGTTGCAACATTATGTGGAGATTGAGGATATGGTGAATATGGCCATCAAGATTGAGAGGTAACTCAAAAGAAAAGGCACAAGGTATGATTCAAAACCTTATTCAGGTTTTTCTTCTTCTTGGAAATCGAATTCGAGTAAAAAGGATGATATACCCATTGTTAAGCCTAAAATTAATGGAATTAAAGGCAAAAATAAATTAGGCAGTAAGGGTAAAGGTGAGAATCAACCTAATCAAAGTAGAGGTATTAAGTGTTTTAAGTGCCTTGGGCATGGACATGTAGCACGTGAATGTCCTAATAAAAGAGTTATGATCATAAGGGATGAGATTATGGAATCGGAAAGTGAAAGAGAGGATGATGATGACATTCCAGAGGATGCTAGTGATGTAGAGTATGCTAAAGGTGAAATTTTAGTCATTCAACGTACACTTAGTTTGCAAAGTAAAAATGATGAACATGGTGAACAACGTGAAAATCTATTTCATACTCATTGTTTGATTGCTAACAAATTGTGTAATGTGATTATTGATAGTGGAAGTTGTACAAATGTGGCAAGTGCCTTGCTCGTGGAGAAACTGAAATTGCCTACTATCAAACATCCAAAACCTTACAAGTTGCAATGGTTGAATGATAGTGGTGTAGTAAAGGTAAATCGGCAAGTGTTAGTTCCTTTTTCAATTGATAGATATAAGGATGAAGTTTGGTGTGATGTGGTGCCTATGTATGCGGGTCACATGTTGTTGGGGAGACCATGGTAATATGATCGTAGGGTAATACATGATGGGTTCAAGAACCATTATTCCTTGATCATGGATGAACAGAAATATCAGCTTGGACCTTTGCCTCCGAAGACAATTCTTGAAGACCAGATGCGTATAAAACAATAATATGAGGAGCTTGAGTCTTCATTAATCCAAACTTTGGGGAGGGAGCAAGAAAGAGAAAAAAAAGAAAATGATGAGATGAGTGATAAAAATGAGAGTATTGGGAATCACAAGGGGAGAGAAAATAAGGAAGGCTTGAGTGAAAGAAAAATGAGCGTTTATGCCAAAATGAGTGATGCGAAAAAAGCCTTAACTATGAGGCAGCCCTTACTTGTATTTATATACAAGGATATTTTAATTTCTTCTAACAAAATTGACAAAAGTTTGCCTAGTATTATTGTTGATCTTTTGTAGGAAAATGAGGATATCTTTCCTAGAGAAGTTCCCAATGGTTTGCCACAAATTAGAGGAATTGAGCATTAAATTGATTTCATTCTAGGTGCAAGCATACCAAATATGCCAGCATATAGATGCAACCTAGAAGAGACCAAGGAAATCCAAAAGCAAGTCAATGAGCTTATGGAAAAGGGGTATGTGCAAGAAAGCATGAGTCTATGAGCAATTCCTATTCTTTTAGTACCTAAAAAGAATGGATCTTGGAGAATGTGTGTTGGTTGTAGAGCCATCAACAAAATCATGGTGATGGAGGCACTAATTCAAGGATGAATCCTTTCGAGGAAAGGGGGAATGAAATGAACCAGTAAGTTCATCAAAATTTTATTAAAGACCCTTTAATTATTCATGGATGACCAATGACAAGAGCTAAAGCTAAGAGGATGAAAGAAGCTTTAACTTGTTTATTGAAAAATATTTGGAAGGATCAAGCTAGTCAAGACTCAGTCAAGGTTCTATGGTTGCAAGAAGAACCTAAAATGGTCAACATGATCATGAAGAGAGAAGGACAAATTTGAAGATCTCATCTTGAAGAATAAAAGTCTATTAAGTCTTATTTACCAAAATTCATGAATTAGGAATATGAATGTTATTTAATACATTTATTCCTTTTGTACTATCCTCATACTATATAAATGAGGCTAACTCTTAGTGTAAGACAAACAATTTGGGAAGTATAACAATTCTTCAACACCAGTGAGTGTTTTGTTTTTAAGTTCTTACATGAACTTTAGAACTTATCAGGCTTTTCTGCTTGTGGCGTTCAAACCTAAATCTTTGCTTTTCCTTTGACTTATCAAACTTGTTAGTTTGTGGCATCTTAAGGAAATTTAAAGTGCTATTCTAATTATTTAATCAATTTTCTATTGATAAGTGATTAGAATAGTTTCCCTTCATTCTTGAACGATCTGCCTTGTTTTTAATTCGCTGGAGGGTGTCAATTTGCATTTCATATGTATCATAGCTCTTTAGCTATCGGGGTGTATGGTTACTAAGTTGATGATTTCCATCACTAGAGAAGTGAAATAACCTTGGTTTCGCTAAAAAACTTAAAGGTCATAAAGTTTGAGCATAGTCGATTTTTAATCGATTTTTTTTGCACCATCTTGAAAATTCAAAATATTGACTATTCCCAACTTATTAGGCCTAGAAAAGTTGAATAACCTTAGTTTCACTAAATAACATGATGGTTATAAAGTTTACACAATGTCGATGTTTGATGGTTTTTTTTTGCACCAACTTGAAAATTCAAAATATCAACAATACCAAACTTCTAAGAGCTAGTCATTTATGCCCTATAAGCCAATCACATGAGTTATGACACTTGTGACTTGATATGCACTCTTTCTTTTGCTTATTATTATTAGGCATTTTATCATTTTATCTTGCGTGTTGCATATATTGTGATGTCCTTGGATCTGTGCAATGAGAATCGGATCGTGATGAGATAACGATAATAAGACCGATTCACCTTCAAACACAAACCCTAAATAATTTCGATCATAGGTTACTCGAGAGGGACATCGAGATAACCTAATAGACTAGTGTGCTATATACCCGTCCATATGATGGAGGTGGCTGGTCTCATAGCTACTCGTGTGGAGACACTAAGGATACAGTATAGGTGCTCATTATATAATGAGTTTACTGATTGATCCGCTTACGGAATCCTAGATGGTATTAATACCTCACGTTAGACAGTGATTCTGTAGTCCTAATAGTGTATCTGATCCTTAGACTTGAAACACCAAGATGTCTTGTATGAGTACTCCAGTCTTTGATACCAGACTTATAGGTTTGAAAATTCTAGATCTAGTATAACCTTAGTTTTAATAAAAAAACTTGACGGTTATAATGATTGCTCAAAGTCGATGCTTGATCAGTTTTTTTCGCACCATCTCAAAAATTCAAAATATTAATCATTTCCAACTTATTAGACCCAGGGAAGTTGAATAACCTTGGTTGTGCCAAAAAACGTGACGATTATAAAGTTTGCCCAATGTCGATGTTTGATCGATTTTTTTGGCACCATTTTGAAAATTCAAAATATTGACCATTCCCAACTTATTAGGCTAAGGGAAGTTGAATAACCATGGTTTCACAAAAAAACATGACGGTCATAAAGTTTGCACAAAGCAATGTTTGATTGGTTATTTTCGTACCATTTAAAAAATTCAAAATATTGACCACTCCCAACTTATTAGGCCTAGGGAAGTTGAATAATCTTGGTTTTGCCAAAAAACATGATGGTCATAAAGTTTGCGCAAAGTCGATGTTTGATCATTTTTTTTGCACCATCTTGAAAATTCAAAATATTGATAATTCCAAACTTATAATGCCCAGGGAAGTTGTAAAACCTTGGTTTCGCCAAAAAACATAACGGTCATAAAGTTTTCGCAAAGACGATGTTTGATCAATTTTTTTGGCACCATCTCAAAAATTCAAAATATTGACCATTCCCAACTTATTAGACCTAGGGAAGTTGTATAACCTTGGTTTTGCCAAAAAAACGTGATGGTTATATAATGTTTGCACAAAGTTGATATTTGATCAATTTTTTTCGTACCATCTCAACAATTTAAAATATTGACCATTTACAAATTATTAAGCATAGGGAAGTTAAATAACCTTGGTTTCGCTAAAAAATGTGACATTCATAAGTTTGCCTAACTTATTATGCCCATGGAAGTTGTATAACCTATGTTTTGCCAAAAAAAACATGACAGCATAAAGTTTATACAAAGTTGATGTTTGATCAGTTTTTTTCGCACGGTCTCGAAAATTTAAAATATTGACCATTCCCAACTTATTATGCCTAGGGTAGTTAAATAATCTTGGTTTCGTAAAAAAATGTGACGTTCATAAAGATTGTAAAAAAGTCAATGTTTATTCGATTTTTTTTGTGGCATCTTAAAAATTCAAAATATTAACCATTCCAAAATTATTAGGCCTAGGGAAGTTGTATAACCTAGGTTCCGCTAAAAAATGTGACGATTATAAAGTTTGAGGAAAGTCGATGTTTGATCGGTGTTTTTTGTACCCTCTCGAAAATTTAAAATATTGACCATTCTCAACATATTAGGCCTACGGAAGTTAAATAACCTTGGTTTGGCCAAAATAGGTGACAGTTGTAAAGTTTGCCCAAGGTAGATGTATGATCAGATTTTTACACCTTCTCAAAAATTTAAAATAATGACTATTCCAAACATATTCAGCCCATGGAATTGTATAACCTAGGTTTCACAAAAAATCGTGACAGTCATAAAGTTTGTACAAAGTTGATGTTTGATTGGATTTTTTCGCATCGTCTCGAAAATTCAAAATATTGACCCTTCCCAACTTATTAGGCCAACCGACGCTGAATAACCTTGGTTTCGCCAAAAACCATGATGGTCAAAAAGTTTACACAAAGTCGATATTTGATCGGTTTTTTTAACACCATCTCAAAAATTCAAAATATTATCCATTCCCAACTTTTTAGGCCTAGGGATGTTGAATAACCTTGGATTCGCAAAAAAACATGATGGTCACAAAGTTTGTGAAAAGTCGATGTTTGTTTTTTTTTTACGGTGTCTTGAAAATTTAAAATATTGACCATTCCAAAATTATTAAGCCTAGGGAAGTTGTATAACCTAGGTTTTGCTAAAAAATGTGATGGTTATAAATTTTGCAAAAAGTCGATGTTTGAATGGTTTTTTCGCACCTTCTCGAAAATTCAAAATCTTAAACATTGCCAACTTATTTGGACTACGGAAGCGACATAAGCTTAGTTTCATCAAAAAATGTGATGGTCATAAAGTTTGTGAAAAGTCAATGTTTGTTTAATTTTTTTGCGTCATCTCAAAAATTCAAAATATTGCACATTCCAAACGTATTAGGCCCAGGAAAGTTGTATAACCTAGGTTTTGCCAAAAAATATGATGGTTATAAA
The DNA here is from genome assembly GCA_023547065.1 of Musa troglodytarum. NCBI lineage: Eukaryota > Viridiplantae > Streptophyta > Magnoliopsida > Zingiberales > Musaceae > Musa > Musa troglodytarum. Next base: position 34,373,209 of record CP097511.1, read on the forward strand.
GTTTGCAAAAAGTTTATGTTTGATTAGTTTTTTCGCACCACCTCAAAAATTTAAAATATTGACCATTCACAACTTATTAAGCCTAGGGAAGTTGAATAACCTTGGTTTGGCCAAAAAACATGACGATCATAAAGTTTGCCTAAAGTCGATGTTTGAACGATTTTTTTGCACCATCTCGAAAATTCAAAATTCGATCATGCCCAACTTATTATTCCCAAGGAAGTTGTATAAACTAGGCTTTGCCAAAAAACGTGATGGTCATAAGGTTTGCGGAAAGTCGATGTTTGACCGATTTTTTTCACACCGTCTCAAAAATTCAAAATATTGACCATTCCCAACTTATTAGGCCAACAAAAGTTGAATAACCTTAGTTTCACCAAAAAACGTGACAGTCATAACATTTGCACAAAGTCGTGTTTGATCTGTTTTGTTCACACCATTTCAAAAATTTAAAATATTGTCCATTCCCAACTTATTAGGCCTAGGAAAGTGGAATTACCTTGGTTTCACCAAAAAAAATGATGGTCATAAAGTTTGAGCAAAGTTGCTGTTTGATCGATTTTTTTCGTACCATCTCAAAAATTCTAAATATTGATCAGTCCCAACTTATTAGGCCTAGGAAAGTTGAATAACCTTGGTTTTATCAAAAAATGTGACGTTCATAAAGTATGCACAAAGTCGATGTTTGATCGGGTTTTTTCAAACCATCTCAAAAATTCAAAACATTGACCATTCCCAACTAATTAGGCCTAGGAAAGTTGAATAACATTGGTTTCACAAAAAAACATGACGATTATAAAGTTTTCACAAACTCGATGTTTGATCGGTTTTTTCGGACCATTTCAAAAATTCAAAATATTAAACATTCCCAACTAATTAGCCCTAAGGAAGTTGAATAACCTTGGTTTCACCAAAAAATATGATGGTCATAAAGTTTGCATAAAGTTGGTGTTCAATCGATTTTTTTTGCACCATTTAAAAAATTTAAAATATTGACCATATGAAACATATAAGGCCTAGGGAAGTTGTATAACCTTGGTTTCGCCAAAAAACGTGACGGTCATAATGTTGCACAAAGCCGATGCTTGATCGGTTTTTTTTCACACCATCTCAAAAATTTAAAATATTAACCATTTCCAACTTATTAGGCCTAGGGAAGTTGAATAACCTTGGTTTTGCCAAAAACGTGACGTTCATAAAGTTTGCCCAAGTCGATGTTTGATCGATGTTTTTTGCACTATCTCAAAAATTAAAAATATTGAACATTCCAAACTTATTAAGCCAGGAAAGTTGAATAAACTTGGTTTTGCCAAAAAACGTGATGGTCATAAAGTTTGCACAAAGTAAATATTTGATCGATTTTTTTTGAACCATCTCGAAAATTCAAAATATTAACCATTCCCAACTTATTAGGCCAAAGAAAGTTGAATAACATTGGTTTCGTAAAAAACGTGACGGTCATAAAGTTTGCAAAAAGTCGATGTTTGATCGGTTTTTTTTTCATATCATCTCAAAAATTCAAAATATTGACCATTCCCAACTTATTAGGCCCTGGGAAGTTGAATAAACTTGGTTTCACCAAAAAACGTAATGGTCATAAAGTTTGCACAAAGTCAATATTTGACCAATTTTTTTCGCACCATCTTGAAAATTCAAAATATTAACTATTCCCAACTTATTAGGCCTAGGGAAGATGAATAACCTTGGTTTCGCAAAAAAACATGATGGTCATAAAGTTTACACAGTCGATGTTTGATCGGTTTTTTTCGCACCATCTTGAAAATTCAAAATATTGACCATTCCAAACTTATAAGGCCTAGGGAAGTTGTATATCCTTGGTTTCGCCAAAAAACGTGACGGTCATAAAGTTTTCCCAAATTCGATGTTTGATTGATTTTTTTCGCACCATCTAAAAAATTCAAAATATTGACCATTCCCAACTTATTAGGCCTAGGGAAGTTGTATAACCTAGGTTTTGTCAAAAATTGTAATAGTTATAAAGTTTATGGAATGTTGATGTTTGTTCGATTTTTTTGGCACCATCTCAAAAATTCAAAATATTGACAATTCACTTATTAGGCCTAGGAAAGTTCAATAACTTTGGTTTCGCCAAAAAACGTGATGCTAATAAAGATTGCCCAAAGTCGATGTTTGATCGATTTTTTTTGCATCATCTTGAAAATTTAAAATATTAATCATTCCCAACTTATTAGTCCTAGGGAAATTGTATAACCTAGGATTCGCTAAAAAACGTAATGCTCATATAGTTTGCGCAAAGTCAATGTTTGATTAGTTTTTTTTGTACCATCTTGAAAATTTAAAATATTATGCATTCCATACTTATTTGCCTCAGGGAAGTTGTATAACATAGGTTTCGTATGAAAACATGATGATCATAAAGTTTGCGCAAAGTCGATGTTTGATCGGTTTTTTTTGCACCATCTCAAAAATTCAAAATATTGACTATTCCGAATTTATTAGGCTAACGGAGGTTGAATAACCTAGGTTTCGCCAACATATGTGATAGTCAAAAAGTTTGCACAAAGTCAATGTTTGGTCGGTTTTTTTCGCTCCATCTCAAAAATTCAAAATATTGTCCATTCCCAACTTATTAGCTATATAGAAGTTTAAAAACCTTGTTTTCAACAAAAAAAACATGACGGTCATAAAGTTGTAGAAAGTCAATGTTTGATCAATTTTTTTTGCACCGTCTCGAAAATTTAAAATATTGACCATTCCAAATTATTAGGCCCAGGGAAGTTGTACAACCTTAGTTTCACCAAAAAATGTGATGATCATAAAGTTTGCAGAAAGTCGATGTTTGATCAATTTTTTTTGCACCTTCTCAAAAATTCAAAATATTGACCATTCCTAACTTATTAGGCCTAGGAAAGTTGAATAACCTTAGTTTAGCCAAAAAAATATGACGATCATAAAGTTTGTAAAAAATCGATGTTTGATCAATTTTTTGGCACCATCTTGAAAATTCAAAATGTTGATAATTCCCAATTTATTAGCCCTAGGGAAGTTGTATAACCAAGATTTCACCAAAAAACATAATGGTCATAAAGTTTGCACAAAGTCGAGTTTGATCGATTGTTTTTGCACCATCTCAAAAATTTAAAATATTGACCATTCCCTACTTATTAGGCCTAGGGAAGTTGAATAACCTTTTTCGTCAAAAAACTGTCATAAAATTTGCCCATGGTTGATGTTTGAACAATTTTTTTCAAACCATCTCAAAAATTCAAAATATTGACAATTCCCAACATATGAGGGCCTAGGGAAGTTGAATAACCTTGGTTTCGCCAAAAAAACATGACAACCATAAAATTTGCCTAAAGTCGATGTTTGATCGATTTTTTTCACACTGTCTCAAAAATTCAAAATGTTGACTATTCCCAACTTACTAGGCCTAGGGAAGTTGTATAAACTAGGTTTCACAAAAAAACGTGATGGTCATAATATTTGTGCAAACCTGATGTTTGATCCATTTTTTTCGCACCATCTTGAAAATTTAAAATATTGACCATTCCCAACTTATTAGGCTAAGGAAAGTTGAATAACCTTAGTGACGGTCATAAAGTTTGCCCAAAGTTGATGTTTGATCGGTTTTTTTCGCATCATCTTGAAAATTCAAAATATTAATCATTCCCAAATTATTAGGCCTAGAGAAGTTGTATAACCTAGGTTTCACCAAAAAATGTGATGGTAATAAAGTTTACAGAATGTCGATGTTTGATCGGTTTTTTTTGCAATGTCTCAAAAATTTAAAATATTAACCATTCCCAACTTATTAGGTCTAAGGAAGTTGAATAGCCTTGGTTTCGCAAAAAAAATAAGATGCTCAGAAAGTTTGCCCAAAGTCAATGTTTGATCGATTTTTTTTTGCATCATCTCGAAAATTTAAAATATTGACCATTCCCAACTTATTAGGCCTAGGGAAGTTGTATAACCTAGGTTTCACCAAAAAACATGACGGTCATATAGTTTACACAAAGTCAATGTTTGATTGATTTTTTTGGCATCGTCTCAAAAATTCAAAATATTGATCATTCCCAACTTATTAGGCCTAGGGAAGTTGAAAAACCTTGGTTTTGCCAAAAAAGTGACGGTCATAAAGTGTGTCCTAAGTCGATGTTTGATCAGTTTTTTTGGCACCATCTCGAAATTTGAAAATATTGACTATTCCTAACTTGTTAGGCCTAAGGAAGTTGAATAACTTTTTTTTTGTATATAAATGTAATTGGATTTAGTATTAAGTTTGTACAAAATAGCTTTGTCTACTCAGGCCATAGACTAAAACCTGAAATCTATTAGAGTAGTCTAGGTGAATGCACCCCACCTCAGAAAGGTGGAATGGTCTCACTCTACCAGACTCATCTCCAAAAGTAGTCAAACAAATAGTGGTCATGAATATACATGTTGTAGACTATGACTCTTTACTATAGGCAACAAATAGAATGCAATATCCAACCATTCCTGGATGACCTATAAATACATCACATTACTGAAGCATAGAATCACACAATACAGTAACATCATTCCAGAAAGCATTAACGAATGGTAAAATTGATTTTAATAAATATCACTTTTTCTTTGGTTGTTAAATATTTTATTTCCAGATCCAGCTCTATACATGATCATGAGTGGCAAAGAAACACGAGCAAAAGGTAAGCATTGAGTATGTTGTGGCCCTCAAAATTTTGCCACACCTCTTCTTCCAAGTCTACCAAATAGTACATCTGAAAGTAACCTTTGCTAGTTGTATAAGAATCCCTTTTCTTGAGAAGCTTTGCTGGAGCTTTACTAATTTTTTATGACAGTTTGGCATTGGTAACCTATTTAGCTCAAATCCCTTTCAGAATCTCCTCCCATACCCAATTAGTGTAGTCACAAAAAAAAAAAGATGATCAATACTTTCTTCCTATTGCATACAAAAAGAGCATCGGTTAACAAGATATATACATTTTCGTTTCATATTATCAATTATAAGTAGTTTGGTAAGAAGGGTCTGTCATGTGCACAAGAAATGCCTTTGTGAGCCCGGTCTATCCCATGTCCAATTGCATGGGATCCATTTGTTGTTCCTTTGTCTGATTTGATTCTATGCAGATGTAGCACTAAATTTACCATTGTCATGAAGCTAAATAAGCATATCTAAAGAGTTTTTTTTATTGGAAGAGCTGTAATAGTAGGCCGAAGTGATAGCATGTTAAGAGAAATAGGATTAGGAAGACACCAGGTATCGTTTGCAAAGAACTCAAAAACCTTCCAATCTTTAGAGGCCCCAAGATCTCTTCGTACTCTATCGAAGTTGAATAACCTTATTTTCGCCAAAAAAAATGTGACGATAATAAAGTTTACAAAAAGTTGATGTTTAATCAATTTTTTTCACATCATCTTGAAAATTCAAAATATTGATCATTCCCAACTTATTAGGCCAAGGGAAGTTGAAAAACCATGGTTTTGCCAAAAAAACGTGATGGTTATAAAGTTTGCGCAAAGTCGATGTTTGATCGATTTTTTTTGCACCATCTTGAAAATTCAAAATATTGACCATTCCAAACTTATAAGGCCCAAGGAAGTTGTATAACCTTAGTTTAACCAAAAAACATGACGGTCATAAAGTTTGCATAGAGTCGATGTTTGATCAATTTTTTTCGCACCATCTCAAAAATTTAAAATATTGACCATTCCCAACTTATAAGGACTAGTGAAGTTGTATAACCTTGGTCATAAAGTTTGCAAAAAGTTGATGTTTAATCGGTTTTTTTCGTATCATCTCAAAAATTCAAAATATTGATTATTCCCAACTTATTAGGCCAAGAGAAATTGAATAAACTTAGTTTCGCCAAAAAATGTGATGGTCATAAAGTTTATGCAAAGTCGATGGTTGATCGATTTTTTTTGCACCGCCTTGAAAATTCAAAATATATTGACCATTCCCAACTTATTAGGCCTAGAAAAGTTGAATAACCTTGGTTTTACCAAAAAACGTTACGGTCAAAAAGTTTGCCCAAAGTCGATATTTGATCAATTTTTTTTGCATCATCTCAAAAATTCAAAATATTGACCATTCTCAACTTATTAGGCCTAGGGAAGTTATATAACCTAGGTTTCACTAAAAAACGTGATGGTCAAAAAGTTTGCGTAAAGTCGATGTTTGATCGATTTTTTTCGCACTATCTCAAAAATTCAAAATATTGACCATTCCCGACTTATTAGGCTTAGGAAAGTTGAATAACCTTGTTTTCACCAAAAAACATGATGGTCATAAAGTTTGCCTAAAGTTGATTTATGATCGGTTTTTTTCGCACCATCTCAAAAATTTAAAATATTGACCATTCCCAACTTATTAGGCCTAGGGAAGCTGTATAACCTAGGTTTCGCCAAAAAATGTGATGATCATAAAGTTTGCACAAAGTTAATTATTTATCATTTTTGTTGCACCATCTCGAAAATTTAAAATATTGACCATTCCCAATTTATTAGGTTTAGGGAAGTTGAATAACCTTGGTTTCACCAAAAAAACATGACGGTCATAAAGTTTGCTTAAAGTCAATTTTTGATCGATTTTTTTCACACCATTTCAAAAATTCAAAATATTGACCATTCCCAACTTAATAGGCCCAGGGAAGTTGTATATAACCTAGGTTTTGCCAAAAAACATGACGGTTATAAAGTTTATGCAAAGTTGATGTTTTATCGATATTTTTGCACCGTCTTGAAAATTTAAAATATTGACCATTCACAACTTATTAGATGTAGAAAAGTTGAATAACCTTAGTTTCAACAAAAAATGTGACGGTCATAAAGTTTGCGCAATGTCGATGTTTGATCGATTTTCATGCACCAACTCAAAAATTTAAAATATTAACCATTCCCGACTTATTAGGGCTAGGGACATTGTATAACCTAGGTTTCACCAAATAACATGACAGTCATATGTTTTGTGCAAAGTCAATGTTTCATCAATTTTTTTACAAACGTGACGGTCATAAAGTTTGCGCAATGTCGATGTTTGATCGATTTTTTTTGCACCATCTCAAAAATTTAAAATATTGATCATTCCCAACTTATTAGTCTTAGGGAAGTTGAATAACCTTGGTTTCTTGAAAAAAACTAGATGGTCAAATAGTTTATGCAAAGTTAATGTTTGATCGATTTTTTTCACACCGTATCGAAAATTCAAAATATTGATCATTCTCAACTTATTTGGCATAGGGAAGTTGAATAACCTTGGTTTTGCCAAAAAAACATAATGGTCATAATGTTTGTGCAAAGTTGATGTTTGATTAGTTTTTTTTACACTATCTTAAGAATTCAAAATATTGACTATTCCAAACTTATAAGGCTTAGGGAAGTTGTATAACCTTGGTTTCACCAAAATACATGACAGTCATAAAGTTTGTGCAAAGTTGATGTTTGATCAGTTTTTTTTACACTATCTTGAAAATTCAAAATATTGATTATTCCAAACTTATAAGGCCCAGGGAAGTTGTATAACCTTGGTTTCACCAAAATACATGACAGTCATAAAGTTTGTGTAAAGTCGATGTTTGATTGGTTTTTTCGCATCATCTCAAAAATTTAAAATATTGACCATTCCAAATTTATAAGGCCTTGGGAAGTTGCATAAGTTTGGTTTCACCAAAAAATGTTGTGGTCATAAAGTTTATGCAATGTCGATGTTTGATCGATTTTTTGTGCATCATCTCAAAAATTTAAAATATTGACCATTCCCCATATATTAGGCCCAAGGAAGTTGAATAATCTTCGTTTCATCAAAAAACGTAATAGTCATAAGATTTGTGCAAAGTCATTGTTTGATCGATTTTTTTTGCATTGTCTCAAAAATTCAAAATATTGACCATTCAAAACATATAAGACCTAGGGAAATTGTATAAACTTGGTTTCACAAAAAAACATAACGGTCATAAAGTTTTCGTAAAAGGAAAAAGAATAGTTCGCTCTGTGCCCACCATGCAGCTGTAATTGTGATTGCTTCTCCCTAGGGCAAGAAGAGGCAGCGGTGGTGAACTGCTGGGCAATGGCAATTGCGGTTCTTCCCTGTTCTGCATGTAAGGAGAGCAGGAATTAGGGCTGCAGGGCGACCAAAAGTTGGTTCTTCAGGTCGTATTCTTAAAGAGATAAACATGTGTTTGACTACTAAATCCAATTACATTTACTTACAAAAGAAAAATATGTGCAGTCATGACTACTTTTCTGTTTGACTACTCTTGGTGATGAGTCTGGTGGAGTTAGACCATTCCACCTTTTTGAGGTAGGGTGCATTCTCCTAGATTGCTCTAAGAGATCATAGGCTTTAGTCTTTGGCTTGTGTAGACAAAGTTATTTTGTACAAACTTCATACTAAATCCATTTACATTTACTTACAAAAAAAAACTAATCAAACATCAATTTTGCATAAAATTTATGACTATCACATTTTTTGGCGAAACCAAGGTTATATAACTTCCCTGGGCATAATATGTTGGGAATGGTCAATATTTTGAATTTTTGTGAGGGTGCGCAAGAAAATCGATCTCGACACTTCATCTATAAGATGCTCCTCAGTATGAACTTCCCTCAACAATGGGTTAATTGAATTCAATGCTATTTGGAAACTCCAAAATTTTCAGTTCTCTTTAATAGTTCACCTATTAGCTTTTTTGGGAGCACGAATGGCATTCGACAAGGAGATCCACTTTCTCCGTATCTTGTCACAATTATAATGGAAGGTCTTAGCTGTATGTTGGAGGAGGCATTCATTGCTGGCAGTATTAATGTACCCCATGCTAGTTCTCTTCATATATCTCACATAACATTTGCAAATGATCTTATTATATTTTTTCGTAATGACTCTACTTCAGTGAGAAATTTGGCTACTATTCTGAAAGATTTTGGTTTGGTTTCTAGCCTTTAGCTAAATTATGCAAAAAGTAAAGTCTATATGGGTCCTTGCGTTGCAGATAAAGACTTTATTATACAAACTTTGGGGGTTAGTGAAGGAAGTATGCCAGTTCCTTATCTGGGTCTCCCACTCATATCCACTGGCATTCATAAAACCCACTATCAGCCTATCCTGCAAAAAATAAAGAGTAGAATTTTCTCTTAGAAAACTAGACTTCTTTCTAAAGCAGGAAGACTTGAACTCATCCGATCGGTGTTGTTCTCTTACTCTATTTATTGATCTAATGCATTTCTTTTGCTTTTTGTACTTCTTCAAGATATTCAAAGACTATTTAAGAACTTCGTCTAGAATGGCACAGATGGAAAGGCAATGCATATGGTAAATTAGGATATCATCTGCAGACTGAAAGATGAAGGTGGGCTGAATCTGAGAAATCTACGAGATTGGAATAAAGCTTGTTTGGTACAGAAATTATGGGATCTTTTGCAAAATGAATTCTTATGGTCACAATGGGTTTTTGCTAGATACCTGTACATGAAATCAATTTGGGAAGTTCTAGTAAAAATATATCATTCTGCTGCTTGGAAAGGAATTTTGAAGGCAAGGAATTGGCTAATCAAATACATTTCTTATGCAATCTCTTCTGGGACTAGAATTAATATGTGGTATGATCCTTAGGTGAATGGGAAAAGTATTTTCCAATTATATGGTGATAGAGTACGAAGAGATCTTGGGGCCCCTAAAGATTGGAAGGTTTCAGAGTTTATTGCTAATGGCACCTGGTGCCTTCCTAATCCCATTTCTCCTGATATACTATCACTTTGGCCAACTATTACAACTCTTTCAATCAGGAACAACTCATTCGATATGCTTATTTGGCTTCATAACAATGGTAAATTTAGTACTAAATCTGCATGGAATCAAATCAGACAGAGAAATAACAAGCGGATCTCAAGTAGTTGGACATGGGATAGACCATGCTCACAGAGACATTTCTTATGCACATGACAGGCTCTTCTTGCCAAACTACCTACAATAGATAATATGAAGCTAAGAGGCATCTATCTTGTTAATCTCTTTGCATTCAATAGGATGAAAGTATTGATCATCTTTATTATGCTTATGACTACACTAATTGGGTTTGGAAGGAGATTCTGAAGCGATTTGAACTAAACAGGCTACCAATGCCAAACTTGCATCGAGAATTAGAATAGCTCCAGCAAAGCTTCTCAAGAAATGAGCTTCTTACACAACTGGCAAAGGTTACTTTCAGATATGCTATTTGGTGGATTTGGAGGGAGAGGTGTGGCAGGATCTTTGAGGGCTACAACACACACAATGCTCACCTTTTGCTCGAGAATCTTAATGACTCAAGATCATGTATAGAGCAAGATCTGAAAATGAAGCATTTAACAAGTAGAGAAAAAGAGATCTTCCTCATATTCAATTTTACAATTCTTTAATGCTTTCTAGGAAAGTTGCTGTATTGTGTGATTCTCTGCTTAAAAAATGTGATGTATTCACAGGTCATTCTGGAATGGTTGGTTATTGTGTTTTCTATTTGTTGCCTATAGTAGAGCATCATAGTCTACAACATGTGTAGTCATGACTACTTTTCTATTTAACTACTCTCGGAGATGAGTCTGGTGGAGTGAGACCATTCCACCTTTCTAAGGTGGGGTGCATTCTCCTAGACTACTCTAAGAGATCTCAGGCTTTAGTCTATGGCTTGTGTAGACAAAGCTATTTTGTACAAACTTCATACTAAATCTACTTATATTTACTTACAAAAAAAAATTGATCAAACATCGACTTTGCTGAAACTTTATGACCGTCACATTTTTTAGCAAAACCTAGGTCATACAACTTCCCTAGACTAATAAGCTGGGAATAGTCAATATTTTAAATTTTCGAGATGGTGTGCAAAAAATGGATCAAACATCGACTTTGCCTAAACTTTATGATCGTCATGTTTTTTGGCGAAACTAATGTTATACAACTTCCCTATGCCTATTATGTTGGGAATTGTTAATATTTTGAATTTTCGTGATGGTGCGCAAAAAAGGGATCAAACATCGACTTTGCGTAATCATTATGACCGTCACATTTTTTTGACAAAATCAAGGTTATACAACTTTCCTAGGATAATAAACTGGGAATAGTGAATATTTTAAATTTTTGAGACAATGTGCAAAAAATGGATCAAACATTGACTTTGTGCAATCTTTTTTATAGTCACATTTTTTGGCGAAACCAAGGTTATACCAATACTCTAGGCCTAATAAGTTGGGAATGGTCAATATTTTGAATTTTTGAGATAGTGCACAAACAACCGATCAAACATCGACTTTGCGTAAATTTTATGACTGTCACGTTTTTTAGTGAAACCACGATTATACATCTTTCGTAGGCAAAATAAGTCAGAAATGGTCAATATTTTGAATTTTTGAGATGGTGCATAGAAAACTGATCAAACATCGACTTTGTGCAAACTTTATGACCGTTAGGATTTTTGTAAAACCAAGGTTATACAACTTCCCTAGGCATAATAAGTTGGGAATGGTCAATATTTTGAATTTTTGAGATATCGCGAAAAAAATCGATCAAACATTGACTTTGCACAAATTTTATGGCCATCACATTTTTTGACAAAATCAAGGTTATTCAATTTCTTTAGGCCTAAAAAGTTAGGAATGGTTAATATTTAAAATTTTTGAGATGGTGTAAAAAAAATCGATCAAATATCGACTTTGCGCAAACTTTATGACCGTCACGTTTTTTGGCGAAACCAAGGTTATACAACTTCTCTAGACCCAATAAGTTGGGAATGGTCAATATTTTAAATTTTCGAGATGGTGCGCAAAAAATCGATAAACATCGACTTTGCGAAAATTTATGACAATCATGTTTTTTGGTGAAACTAAGGTTATACAACTTTTTTGGTGAAACTAAAGTTATACAACTTCACAAGGCCTGATTAGTTGGGAATGGTCAATATTTTAAATTTATGAGATGGTGCGAAAAAATCGATCAAACATCTTTGTACAAACTTTATAACCATGACATTTTTTGGTGAAACGAAGGTTCAACAACTTCCCTAGGCCTAATAAGTTGGGAATGCTCAATATTTTGAATTTTAGAGATAGCGCAAAAAAAAGATCAAACATCGACATTGCGTAAACTTTATGGCCGTCATGTTTTTTTGGCGGAACGAAGGTTATTCAACTTCCATAAGCCTAATAAGATGGGAATGACCAATATTTTGAATTTATGAGATGGTGCAAAAAAAGAGATCAAACATCATCTCTGTGCAAACTTTATGACCGTCATGTTTTTTGGTGAAACGAAGGTTATTCAACTTACCTAGGCCTAATAAGTTTTAAATGGTCAATATTTTGAATTTTCGAGATGGTGCGAAAAAAATCGATCAAACATCGACTTTGTGCAAACTTTATGACAATCACATTTTTTGGCGAAACCAATGTTATTCAACTTCTCTAGGACTAATAAGTTGGGAATGTTCAATATTTTAAATTTTCGAGATGGTGTGGAAAAAACCGATCAAACATCGACTTTGTGCAAACTTTATGGCCATCATGCTTTTTTAGTGAAATCAAGGTTATTCAATTTCCTTAGGCCTAATAAGTTAGGCATAGTAAATATTTCAAATTTTTGAGTTGGTGCTAAAAAAATGATCAAACATCGACTTTGTACAAACTTTATGAGTATCACGATTTTCAACAAAACCAAGGTTATACAACTTTTTTGGACCTAATAAGTTGGGAATGATCCATATTTTGAATTTTCGAGAAGGTGCGCAAATAATCGATAAACATCGACTTTGTGAAAATTTTATATCCATCATATTTTTTGGTGAAACTAAGGTTATACAACTTCCCAAGGGTTAATTAGTTTGGAATGGTCAATATTTTGAATTTATTAGATTGGTGCCAAAAAAACCGATCAAACATCAACTTTGTGCAAACTTTATGACCCTGACATTTTTTGAAGAAATAAAATTTCAACAACTTCCCTAGGCCTAGTAAGTTGGGAATATTCAATATTTTAAATTTTTGAGATGGCACAAAAAAAATGATAAATCATCGACGTTACGCAAACGTTATGGCCGTCATTTTTTTTGGCGAAACGAAGGTTATTCAACTTACCTAGGCCTAATAAGTTTTGAATGGTCAATATTTTGAATTTTCGAGATAGTGTGAAATAAACCTATCAAACATCGATGTTATGCAAAACTTTGACCATCACATTTTTTGGCGAAACCAAGGTTATACAACTTTCCTAGGCCTAATAAGTTGAGAATGGTCAATATTTTGAATATTTGAGACGGTGCGAAAAAAATTGATAACACATCAACTTTGCTTAAATTGAATGACCATCACGTTTTTTGGCAAAACCAATGTTATTCTACTTCCCTCGGCTAAATAAGTCAGAAATGATCAATATTTTGAATTTTTGAGATGGTGCACAAAATGCCGATCAATCATTGACTTTGCATAAACTTTATGACCGTCACGTTTTTTGATGAAACCAAGGTTATACAACTTCCTTGGGCCTAATAAGTCGAGAATGGTCAATATTTTGAATTTTCGAAATGGTGCACAAAAAATGAATCAAACATCGACTCTGCGCAAACATTATGACCATCACATTTTTTAGCAAAACCATGGTTATACAATTTTCCTGGTCCTAATAAGTTAGGAATGGTCAATATTTTGAATTTTTGAGACGTTGCGTAAAAAATCGATCAAACATCGACTTTGCGCAAACTTTGTGACCATCATGATTTTTAGCGAAACCAATGTTATACAACTTCCCTATGCCTAATAAGCTGGGCATGGTCAACATTTTGAATTTTCGAGATTGTGTGCAAAAAATTGATCAAACATCGACTTTGCGCAAACTTTATAACCGTCATATTTTTTTGGTGAAACACAGGCTATACACCTTCACTGGGCCTAATTTGTTGGGAATGGCTAATATTTTGAATTTTTGAGATAGTGCACAAACAACCGATCAAACATTGACTTTGCACAAATTTTATGACCTTCACATTATTTTGGCGAAACCACGGTTAAACATTTTTCCCTTAGCTAAATAAGTCAAAAATGGAGCATCAATGGGGAGCATCGACATTTGATCTTCATATGCTAGAGAACGATTTCTTTATATGCAAACTCTATTCTGAAGAGGATTTGCAACGGATTCTTGACAGGTTTTGGACCATTCGTGGCCATCCGATGATACTAAGTCGCTGGTCCCCTGATGTCCGTTTGGAGTTAAATAGCCTCCAGTCTATTCTCTTATGGGTTTCCTTTCATGGTCTTCCCCTACATCTTTGGAGTTGACGTTTTATTGCTAAGTTATGTAGTATCTTAGGATAGCCACTCTATATTGACAAGGCAACAACAGCGCAGACGAGATTGGCTTTTGCACAAGCATGTGTTAAGGTTTCTTCCGATGGAGATCTTCCTGATGAGGTTTATTATAGGGATTATGAGGGGACCACTCGTAAGGTGCATGTTTCATATTCTTGTAAGCCATAGCAGTGTAAGAGGCAACTGTTGGTTCTATTGTAATGGAAGGACTCAGCTATATGTTGGAAGAGGCAGTCTCTAAGGGCAGCATTAAGGTACCCCATGTTGGTTCTATTCATATATCTCACATAACTTTTGCAGATGATCTTATTGTATTTCTTTGTAATGACTCTACTTCAGTGAGAAATCTAGCTACTATTCTGAACGACTTTGGTCTGGTTTCTGGACTTCAGCTAAATTATGCAAAAAGTAAAGTCTATATAGGTCCTTGCATTGAAGATAAAGATTTTATTACACAAACTTTGGGGGTTAGCGAGGGAAGTATGCCAACTCCTTATCTGGATCTCCCACTCATATCCACTAGTATTCATAAAACCCACTGTCAACCTATCCTGTAAAAAATAAATAATAGAATTTCCTCCTAGAAAACTAGACTTCTTTCTAAAGTAGGACGACTTGAACTCATCCGATTTGCATTGTTCTCTTACTCTATTTATTGGTCTAATGTATTTCTTTTGCCTGTTGGACTTCTTCAGGATATAGAATGATTATTGAAGAACTTCTTCTGGAATGGCATGGATGGTAAGGCAATGTATAGCATCTGCAGACCAAAAGATGTAGGGACGCTGAATTTGAGAAATCTAAGAGATTGGAATAAAGCTTGTTTGGTACAGAAATTATGGGATCTCTTACAAAACAAATCCTTATGGTCATAATGGGTTTCTACTAGGTACCTATCCAAGGAATCAATCTGGGAAGTTTCTATAAAATGTATTATTCTACTGCATGGAAAGGAATTTTGAAGGCAAGGAATTGGCTAATCAAACACATTTCTTATGACATCTCTTCTGGGACCAGCATTAATATGTGGTATGATCCATAGGTGAATGGGAAAAGTATATTCCAATTGTATGGTGATAGAGTACGAAGAGATCTTGGAGCTCCTAAAGATTAGAAGGTTTCTGAATTCATTTCTAACGGTGCTTGGTGTCTTCCCAATCCTACTTCTCCTGACATGCTATCACTTTGGCCGACCATTACAACTCTTCCACTCAGGAACAACACTTCATATATGCTTATTTGGCTTCATGACAATGATAAATTTAGCGTAACATCTTCATGGAGGAATCAAATCAGATAAAAAAATAACAAGTGGATCCCAAGCAATAGGACATGGTATCGACCGGGCTCACAGAGACATTCCTTATGTACATGACAGGCTCTTCTTGTCAAACTACTTACAATAGATAATATTAAGCGAAGAGGTATCTATCTTGTTAACCGATGCTCTCTTTGTATGCAACAGGAAGAAAGTATTGATCATCTCTATTTTGCTTGCGATTACACTAATTGGGTATGAAAGGAGATTCTAAAGAGATTTGAACTCAATAGGCTATTAATGATAAACTTACATCAGGAATTAGAACAGCTCAAGCAAACCTTCTCAAGAAAAGGGCCTCTTACGCAACTAGCAAAAGTTTCTTTCAGATGTGCTATTTGGTGGATTTGGAAGAAGAGGTATAGCAGAATCTTTGAGAGCCACAAAACACATAAGGCTCACCTTCTACTAGAGATTCTTAGCGACTCAAGATCATGTATAGAGCAGAATCTGGAAATGAAGTATTTAACAAGCCGAGAAAAAGAGACTCTTATCAGATTCAATTTTACCATTCGTTAATACTTTTCGGAATGATGTTGCAGTATTATGTGATACAATAATACGATATATTCATAGATTATCCAAGACTGGTCTGATATTATATTTTCCTATTTGATGCCTATTATAAAGAGCCATAGTCTATAGCATGTGTAGTCATGACTATCTTTTCATTTGATTCCACTTGGAGATAAGTCTCGTGGAGTGGGAATATTCCATCTTTCTGAGTTGGAGTGCATTCTCCTATATTAGTCTAAGAGATTTCAGGCTTTAGTCTACGGCTTATGAAGACAGTGCTGTATTGTACAAACTTCATACTTAATCCAATTATATTTACATACAAAAAAAAGTCAGAAATGGTCAATATTTTGAATTTTTGAGATGATGCGCAAAAAATCGATCAAACATCGACATTACGCAAACTTTATTATCGTTAGGTTTTTTTCATGAAACCAAGGTTATACAACTTCCATGTGCCTAATAAGTTGGGAATGGTCAATATTTTGAATATTCGAGATGATATGAAAAAAACTGATCACACATTGACTTTACGCAAACTTTATGACAATCACATTTTTTGGGGAAACCATTGTTATTCCACTTCCCTAGGCCTAATATGTTGGGAATTGTCAATATTTTGAATTTTTGAGACAGTGCTAAAAAATCGATCATTTGTCGACTTTATGCAAACTTTATAACCATCACGATTTTTCGTGAAACCAAGGTTATATAACTTCCTAGGGCATAACAAGTTGAGAATAGTCAGTAATTTGAATTTTTGAGACATTACGCAAAAAATCAATCAAACATCAACTTTGCTCAAACTTTATGACCATCATATTTTTTGGCCAAGGTTATACAACTTCCATAGGCCTAATAAGTTGGGAATGATAAATATTTTAAATTTTTGAGATGGTACAAAAAATAACTGATCAAACTTCGACTTTGGGCAAAATTTATGACTATCATGTTTTTTGGTGAAACAAAGTTTATTCAACTTCGCTTGGTCTAATAAATTGTAAGTAGTCAATATTTTAAATTTTTGAGACATACAAAAAAAATTGAACAAATATTGACTTTGTGAAAAATTTATGACAATCACTATTTTTGGCGAAACCAAGATTATGCAACTTTTCTAGGCCTAATAAGTTGGGCATGGTCAATATATTGAATTTTTGAGATAATACAAAAAAAACCGATGAAATATCAATTTTATGTAAATTTTATGACTATCACGTTTTTTGGCGAAACGAAGGTTATTCAACTTCCCTAAGCCTAATAAGTTGGGAATAGTAAATATTTTAAATTTTTGATATGGTACTGAAAATAATCGATTAAATATCAACTTTGTGCAAACATTATAACCACTACAGTTTTTAGCAAAACCATGGTTATATAACTTCCTTAGGCCTAACAAGTTGGAATTAGTCAATAATTTAAATTTTTGAGATGGTGTGCAAAAAACTGATCAAACATCAACTTTGCTCAAACTTTATGACCATCATATTTTTTTTGGCGAAACCAAGGTTATACAACTTCCCTTGGCCTAATACGTTTGGAATGGTAAATATTTTAAATTTTTTAGATGCTACCAAAAATAACCAATCAAACATCGACTTTGCACAAAATTTATGACCATAATGTTTTTTGGCGAAACGAATTTTATTCAACTTCCCTTGGCCTAATAAATTGTGAATAGTCAATATTTTAAATTTTTGAGATGGTGCAAAAAAAAATCGAACAAATATTGACCTTGTGCAAAATTTATGACAGTCATGATTTTTGGCAAAACTAAGATTATACAACTTTCCTAGGCCTAATAAGTTGGGCATGGTCAATATTTTGAATTTTTAAGATAGTGCGAAAAAACCCGATGAAGCATTGACTTTGCACAAACTTTATGACCATTATATTTTTTGGCGAAACGAAGATTATTCAACTTCCCTAGGCCTAATAAGTTGGGAATGATAAATATTTTAAATTTTTGATACGATGACGAAAATAATCGATCAAACATCGACTTGGCGTAAAATTTATCACCGTCACATTTTTTGATGAAACGAAGGTTATTCAACTTTCCTAGGCCTAATAAATTGTGAATGCTCAATATTTTGAATTTTAAAAATGGTTCAAGAAAAACGAACATTTTTTGGCAAAACCAAGTTTATACAACTTCTCTTGGCCTAATATGTTGGGGATGGTCAATATTTTAAATTTTTGAGATAGTACAAAAAAAATCGATCAAACATCGACTTCGCACAAACTTTATGACTGTCATGTTTTTTGGTGAAACCAATGTTATTCCACTTCCCTAGGCCTAATATGTTGGCAATGGTGAAATTTTAAATTTTTAAGATGATGAAAAGAATCCGATTAAACTTTGACTTTGTGCAAATTTTATGATCATCATGGTTTTTGGCGAAACCAAGGTTATACAACTTCACTAGGCCTAATAAGTTGGGAATAGTTAATTTTTTATATTTTTGAGATAGTGCATAAAAAATCAATCAAATATCAACTTTGCACAAACTTTATGACCGTCACATTTTTTAGCCAAACCAAGTTTATACAACTTTCCTGGGCCTAATATGTTGGGAATAGTCAATATTTTGAATTTTTGAGATGTTGCGAAAAAAAACAATCAAACATTGACTTTGCATAAACTTTACGACCATCAGTTTTTTAGTGAAAATAAGGTTATTTAACTTCTTTAGGCCTAATAAGTTGGGAATAGTCAATATTTTGAATTTTTGAGACACTGCGCAAAAAACCGATCAAACATCGACTTTGCGCAAACTTTATGACCTTTATGTTTTTTTTATGAAACCAAGGTTATACAACTTCCCTGGGCAGAATATGTTGTGAATGTTCAAATTTTTGAATTTTCAAGATGGTATGCAAAAGATCGAACAAACATCTACTTTGTGCAAACTTTATAACCGTCAGGTTTTTTAACAAAATTAAGGTTATACAACTTCGCTTGGCCTAATAAGTTAGGAATGGTCAATATTTTGAATTTTTGGGATGGTGCACAAAAAATTGATCAAACATTGACTCTGCACATACTTTATGACCGTCACGTTTTTTTGTGAAACCAAGGTTCTATAAATTCCCTGGGCCAGCAAGTTGGGGAATGGTCAATATTTTAAATTTTTGAGACGTTGCACAAAATATTGATCAAACATCGACTTTGCATTTATGACCATCATGCTTTTGGCTAAACCAGGGTTATTCAATTTCCCTAGGCCTAATATGTTGGTATTGGTCAAGATTTTGAATTTTTGAGATGTTGCGCAAAAAATGGTCAAACATCAACTTTGCACAAAATTTAAGTCCATCATGTTTTTTTGGCAAAACTAAGGTTATACAACTTCTATGTGCCTAATAAGTTGGGAATGATCCATATTTTAAATTTTTAAGATATGCAAAAAACCAATCAAACATCGACTTTATGCAAAATGAATGACCATCATGTTTTTTGGCAAAACCAACGTTATACAACTTCAGTGGGCCTAATATGTTGGGAGTGATCGATATTTAGAATTTTCCAGATGGTGCACAAAAAATCGATCAAACATCGACTTTGCGCAAATTTTATGACCGTCACGTTTTTTGGCGACACCATGGTTATATATCTTCCCTAAGCCTAATAAGTCAGAAATTGTTAATATTTTAAATTTTCGAGATGGTGTGTAAAAAATCGATCAAACATCAACTTTGCGCAAACTTTATGACCGTTAGGTTTTTTGGTGAAACCAAAGTTATACAACTTCCCAAGGCATAATGAGTTAGGAATGGTTAATATTTTGAATTTACAATACAGTATGAAAAAAATCGATCAAACATTGACTTTATGCAAACTTTATGACCATCACATTTTTTTGGTGAAATTAAGGTTATTCAACTTCTCTAGGACTAATAAGTTGGGAATGTTCAATATTTTGAATTTTTGAGATGGTGCGAAAAAAATAGATCAAACATCGACGTTGCGCAAACTTTATGGCTATCACATTTTTTGGCGAAATCAAGGTTATTCAATTTCCCTAGTCCTAATAAGTTAGGAATGGTTAATATTTTGAATTTTCGAGAAGGTGCAAAAAAATACCGATCAAACATCGACTTTGCGAAAACTTTATGAGCATCACGTTTTTTGGGAAAACCAAAGTTATACAGCTTCCTTAGACAATATAAGTTAGGAATGGTCAATATTTTGAATTATTGAGATGGTGTTAAAAAATTCAATAAATATCGACTTTGCAAAAATTTTATGACTGTCACGTTTTTTGGTGAAACTATAGTTATACAACTTCCAATAGCCTAATTAGTTGGGATTGGTAAATATTTTGAATTTATGAGATGGTGCGAAAAAATTGATCAAACATCGACTTTGTACAAACTTTATAACCGTGACATTTTTTGGTGAAATGAAGGTTCAACAACTACCATAGGCCAAATAAGTTGGGAATGTTCAATATTTTGAATTTTTGAGATGGCACGAAAAAAAGATCAAACATCGACATTATGCAAACTTTATGGCCATCACGTTTTTTGGTGACACCAAAGTTAGACAACTTCCCTATGACTAATAAGTTTGGAATGATCAATATTTTGAATATTCAAGATGGTGTGAAAAAAACCGATCACACATGACTTTGCACTAACTTTATGACCATCACGTTTTTTGGCAAAACCAATGTTATTCCACTTCCCTAGGCCTAATTTGTTAGGAATGTTCAATATTTTAAATTTTTGAGATGGTGCTAAAAAAATCGATCAAATATCGACTTTACATAAACTTTATAACCATCACGGTGTTTGGTGAAACCAAGATTATACAACTTCCTTGGGCCTAATAAGTTTGGAACAGACAATAATTTGAATTTTCGAGACGATGCACAAAAAATCAATCAAACAACAACTTTGCTCAAACTTTATGACCATCATGGTTTTTTGGCAAAACCATGGTTATACAACTTCCCTAGGCCTAATAAGTTGGGAATGGTAAATATTTTAAATTTTCGAGATGGTACCAAAAATAACCGATCAAACATCGACTTTGTGCAAAATTTATGATCGTCATATGTTTTGGAGAAATAAAGTTTATTCAACTTCCCTTGGCCTAATAAATTGTGAATAGTCAATATTTTAAATTTTTGAGATGGTGCAAAAAAAATCGAATAAATATTGACTTTATGCAAAATTTATGACAATTACGATTTTTGGCGAAACCAAGATTATACAACTTCCCTAAGCCTAATAAGTTGGGCATGGTCAATATTTTGAATTTTTGTGACAGTGCTTAAAAAACTGAGGAAACATCGACATTGCGCAAATATTATGACCATCACATTTTTTGGCGAAACGAAGGTTATTCAACTTTCCTAGGCCTAATAAGTTGGTAATGGTAAATATTTTAAATTTTCGATACGATGCCGAAAATACTCGATCAAACATCGACTTTGCACAAACATTATAACCACCACGGTTTTTGGCAAAACCAAGGTTATAAAACTTCCTTGGGCCTAATAAGTTGGGAATAGTCAATAATTTAAATTTTTGAGACAGTGTGCAAAAAACGAATCAAACATCAACTTTGCTCAAACATTATGACCATCACGTTTTTTTTGGCAAAACTAAGGTTATACAATTTCCCATGGCCTAATAAGTTAGGAATGCTAAATATTTTAAATTTTTGAGATGGTACCAAAAATAACTAATTAAACATCGACTTTGCGCAAAATTTACGACCATCACGTTTTTTGGCGAAACAAAGTTTATTCAACTTCCCATGGCCTAATAAATTGTGAATAGTCAATATTTTAAATTTTCGAGATGGTGCAAAAAAAATGAACAAATATTGACTTTGTGCAAAATTTATAACTGTCACGATTTTTTACAAAAACTTCCCTAGGCATAATAAGTCATGGTCAATATTTTGAATTTTTAAGACAGTGCAAAA
Organism: Musa troglodytarum; assembly: GCA_023547065.1. Taxonomy (NCBI): domain Eukaryota; kingdom Viridiplantae; phylum Streptophyta; class Magnoliopsida; order Zingiberales; family Musaceae; genus Musa; species Musa troglodytarum. Next base: position 34,395,297 of record CP097511.1, read on the forward strand.
AAAAATTGATGACACATCGACTTTATGCAAACTTTATTACCATCACATTTTTTGGTGAAATGAAGGTTATTCAACTTCCCTAGGCTTTATAAGTTGGGAATGGTAAACATTTTAAATTTTCAAGATGGTGCCGAAAATTTTCGAGATGGTGCCGATGTAAACCATGGTTATACATCATCCCTAGGCTTAAGAAGTTAGAAATGATCAATATTTTGAATTTTCAAGATAGTGCGTAATAAACCAATCAAATATCGACTTTGCACAAACTTTATGACCGTCAGGTTTTTTTTGTCAAAACCAAGGTTATACAACTTCCCAAGGCAATAAGTTGGGAATGATCAATATTTTGAATTTATAAGACAGTGCGAAAAAAATCGATCAAATATTAACTTTACGCAAACATTATGACCGACATATTTTTTTTAGAGAAACTAAGGTCATTCAAATTCTCTAAGCCTAATAAGATGGAAATGTTTAATATTTTTAATTTTCAAGACGGTGCGAAAAAATCTGATCAAACATCGATGTTGCGCAAACTTTATGGCTATCATGTTTTTTGGCATAATCAAGGTTATTCAATTTTCCTAGGCCTAATAAGTTAGGAACGGTTAATATTTTAAATTTTTGAGATGGTGCGAAAAAATCCAATCAAACATTGACTTTGCGTAAACTTTTTGACCATCATGTTTTTTGGCGAAACCAAGGTTATACAACTTCCCAGGACCTAATAAGTTGGGAATGGTCAATATTTTAAATTTTTGAGATGGTATGCAAAGAATCGATAAATATTGACTTTGTAAAAATTTTATGACCGTCATGTTTTTTTGATGAAACCAAGGTTATACGACTTCCCAATACCTAATTAGTTGGGAATAGTCCATATTTTGAATTTATGAGATGGTGCAAAAAAACCGATCAAACATCGACTTTATGCAAACTTTATGACTGTGACATTTTTTGGTGAAACAAAGTTTATTCAACTTCCCTTAACCTAATAAATTGTGAATAGTCAATATTTTCAATTTTCGAGAAGGAGCAAAAAAAATCGAACAAATATTGACATTGTGCAAAATTTATGACAATTATTATTTTTGGCGAAACCAAGATTATACAACTTCCCGAGGCCTAATAAGTTAGGCATGGTCAATATTTTAAATTTTTGAGATAGTATAAAAAATCTCAATGAAATATCAACTTTGCGCAAACTTTATTACCATCACGTTTTTTGGCAAAACGAAGGTTATTCAACTTTACTAGGCCTAAATAAATTGTGAATGGTCAATATTTTAAATTTTTGAGACGGTTAAAAAAAATCGAACAAACATTGACTTTGTGCAAAATTTATGACAGTCACGTTTTTTGGTGAAACTATAGTTATATAATTTTCCTAGGCCTAATAAGTTGGGCATGGTCAATATTTTAAATTTTTATGATAGTGCAAAAAAAATCGATCAAACATCGACTTCATGCAAACTTTATAACTGTCATGTTTTATGGCAAAACCAATGTTATTTCACTTCCTTAAGCCTAATATGTTGGGAATGGTCATTATTTTAAATTTTAAGACAGCACAAAAAATCTGATTAAACATCGACTTTACGTAAACTTTATGATCATCATGGTTTTTAGTGAAACCAAGTTTATATAACTTCACTAGTCCTAATAAGTTGGGAATGGTTAATATTTTATATTTTTGAGATGGTGCATAAAAAACCAATCAAATATCAATTTTGCACAAACTTTATGACCATCACGTTTTTTGGCCAAACCAAGTTTATACAACTTTCCTAGGCCTAATATGTTGGGAATGGTCAATATTTTAAAATTTCGAAATGTTACAAAAAAAACCAATCAAACATTGACTTTGCGTAAACTTTATGACCATCACCTTTTTTTGGCAAAACTAAGATTATTCAACTTCCTTAGGCCTAATAAGTTGGGAACAGTCAATATTTTAAAATTTTGAGATGGTGCACAAAAAATTGATCAAACATCGACTTTGCGCAAACTTTATGACCGTTACGGTTTTTGGTGAAACCAAGTTATACAACTTCCTTAGGCCTAATATGTTGGGAATGGTTAATATTTTGAATTTTCGAGATGGTGCACAAAAAACCAATAAAACATCAACTTTGCACAAATTTTATGACCGTCACATTTTTTACCGAAACCAAAGTTATACATCTTCCTTGGACCTAATATATCAGAAATGGTTGATATTTTGAATTTTCGAGATGGTGCGCAAAAAATCATCAAACATCGACTTTGCATAAACTTTTTAACTGTTAGGTTTTTTTGTCAAAACTAAGGTTATACAACTTCCCAAGGCATAATAAGTTGGGAATGGTCAATATTTTAAATTTTTGAGATAGTACGAAAAAAACCTACCAAACATTTACTTTGCGCAATCTTTATGACCGTCATGTTTTCTAGTGAAACTAAGGTTACTCAACTTCTCTTGGCCTAATAAGTTGGGAATGGTAAATATTTTAAATTTTTGAGATGGTACCATAAATAATTAATCAAACATTGACTTTGCGTAAACATTATAACCACCATGGTTTTTGGCAAAAATAAGGTTATACAACTTTCCTGGGTCTAATAAATTGGGAATAGTTAATAATTTAAATTTTCAATACGGAGCGCAAAAAATCGATCAAACATCAACTTTGTTCAAACTATATGACTATCACGTTGTTTGATGAAACCAAGGTTATACAACTTCCCTAGGCCTAATAAGTTAGGAATGGTAAGTATTTTAAATTTTTGAGATGGTACCAAAAATAACCGATCAAACATCGACTTTGCGCAAAATTTGTGACCATCACATTTTTTGGTGAAACAAATTTTATTCAACTTCCCTTGGCCTAATAAATTGTGAATAGTCAATATTTTGAATTTTTGAGACGGCACAAAAAAAATCGAACAAATATTGACTTTGTGCAAAATTTATGACAGCCACGATTTTTGGTGAAACCAAGATTATACAACTTCCCTAGGCCTAATAAGTTGGGCATGGTCAATATTTTGAATTTTTGAGATAGTGCGAAAAAAATTGATGAAATATCAAATTTGTGCAAACTTTATAACCATCACGTTTTTTTGGCAAAATGAAGGTTATTAAACTTCCCTAGGACTAATAAGTTGGGAATGGTAAATATTTTGAATTTTTTAGAAGGTTCCAAAAATAATCGATCAAACATCGACTTTGTGTAAAATTTATCACCATCACATTTTTTTGTGAAACCAATGTCACTCCACTTCCCTAAGCCTAATATGTTGGGAATAGTCAATATTTTAAATTTTCGAGATGATGCAAAAAAAACTGATTAAACATCGACTTACACAAACTTTATGGGGTGCATTCTCCTAGATTGCTTTTAGTCTACGACTTATGTGGACAATGCTATTTTGTATAAACTTCATACTTAATCCAATTATATTTACTTACCAAATATATATATATATATATATATATATATGATCATCATGGTTTTTGACGAAACCAAGGTTATAAAACTTCACTAGGCCTAATAAGTTGGGAATGGTTAATATTTTGTATTTTTGAGATGGCGCATAAAAAATCGATCAAACATCAACTTTGCACAAACTTTATGACCGTCACGTTTTTTTGCCAAACCAAGTTTATACAACTTTCCTAGGCCTAATATGTTGGGAATGGTCAATATTTTAAATTTTCAAGACGTTGTGAGAAAAACCAATCAAACATTGACTTTGCATAAACTTTATAACCATCATGTTTTTTGGCGAAACTAAGGTTATTCAACTTACCTAGGCCTAATAAGTTGGGAACTGTCAATATTTTGAATTTTTGCGATAGTGTGCAAAAAACCGATCAAGCATCGACTTTGTACATACTTTATGACTGTCATGTTTTTTTGTGATACTAAGGTTATACAACTTCCCTAGGCCCAACAAGTTGTGAATGGTCAATATTTTAAATCTTCGAGACGTTGCACAAAAGACCGATCAAACATCGACTTTGCGCATGCTTTATGACCATCATATTTTTTGGCCAAACCTAGGTTATTCAACTTCCCTAGGCCTAATATGTTGGTATTGGTCAAGATTTTGAATTTTCAAGACGGTGCGCAAAAAAGGGATCAAACATCGACTTTGCACAAAATTTAAGACCGTCACATTTTTGGCAAAACCAAGATTATACAACTTTTATGTGCCGAATAAGTTTGGAATGGTCAATATTTTGAATTTTCAAGACGTTGCACAGAAAATCGATCAAACATCGAATTTGCACAAACTTTATGACCATCACGTTTTTTGGCGAAACCAAGGTTATACAACTTCCCTAGGCCTAATAAGTTGGGAATGGTCAATATTTTGAATTTTCGAGAAGGTGCGCAAAAAATCGATCAAACATCAACTTTGCGCAAACTTTATGATCATTACGTTTTTTGGTGAAACAAATGTTATACAACTTCCCTTGGCTTAATAAGTTGGGAATGGTCAATCCGGGCATAAAAAATTGATCAAATATCGACTTTGCGTAAACTTTATTACCATCATATTTTTTGCCGAAACCAAGGTTATACAACTTCCTTAGGCCTAATAAGTTGGGAATGGTCAATAATTTAAATTTTTTAGATGGTGCGCCTAAAACGATGAAACTTCGACTTTGTGCAAACTTTATGACCGTCACGTTTGTTAGCGAAAACAAGGTTATACAACTTCTATGTTCCAAATAAGTTGAGAATGGTCAATAATTTGAATTTTCGAGAAGTTGCACAAAAAACTGATCAAACATCGAACTTGTATATACTTTATGACCATTACATTTTCTTGGTGAAACTAAGGTTATAAAAATGCCCTTGGCCTAGTAAGTTGGGAATGGTCAATATTTTATTTTTTCGAGATGGTGTGCAAAAAATCGATCAAACAATGACTTTACGCAAACTTTATGACCATCACATTTTTTGGTAAAATAAAGGTCATACAACTTTCCTGGGCCTAATAGGTTAGGAATGGTCAATATTTTGAATTTTCAAGATAGCGCATAAAAAATTGACCAATCATCGACTTTGCGCAAACTTTATGACCATCATGTTTTTTGATGAAACCAATTTTATACAACTTCCATAGGCCTAATAAGATGGGAATGGTCAATAATGTGAATTTTCGAGACGTTGCACAAAAAACTAATCAAACATCGACTTTGCGTAAACTTTATGACCGTCTTATTTTTTGGCGAAACCAATGTTATACAAATGCCCTAAGCCTAATAAGTTCGGAATGGGCAACATTTTAAATTTTTGAGATGGTGCACAAAAAATCGATCAAACATTGACTTTGTGCCAACTTTATGGCCATCATGTTTTTTAACAAAACCAAGGTTATACAACTTCCATGGGCCTAATAAATTAGGAATGGTTAATATTTTGAATTTTCGAGATAGTGCGCAAAAAACCGATGAAACATCGACTTTGCGCAAACTTTATGCCCATCATGTTTTTTGGTGAAAACATGGTTATATAACTTCCCTGGGCCTAATTAGTTGGGAATTGTCAATATTTTTAATTTTGAGATGGTGCACAAAAAACCCATCAAATATTAACTTTGCACAAACTTATGACCGTCACATTTTTTGGCAAAACCAAGGTTATACAATTGTCCTACGCCTGACAAGTCGGGAATGGTCAATAATGTTAATTTTTGAGACGTTGAGCAAAATACCAATCAAACATTGACTTTGTGTAAATATTATAACCATCACGTTTTTTGTCGAAACCAAGTTTATACAATTGCCTTAGGACTAATAAGTTGGGAATGGTCAATATTTTGAATTTTCAAGATAGTGCGCAATAAACCGATCAAAGTTTGACTTTACGTAAACTTTATGACCATCACATTTTTTTTATGAAACCAAGGTTAAATAACTTCACTGGGCCTAATATGTTAGGAATGGTTAGTATTTTGAATTTTCAAAATACGTAAAAAATGGATCAAACAATGATTTTTTGTAAACTTTATGACCATCACATTTTTTGGCAAAACCAAGGTTATACAACTTCCTTGGGCCTAATACGTTGGGAATGGTCAATATTTTAAATTTTTGAGGCGATTCGCAATAAATCGATCAAACATCGACTTTGTGTAAACTTTATGACTATCAAGTTTTTTTGGTGAAACCAAGAATACAACTTCACTTGGGGTTAATTAGTTGGGACTAGTCAATATTTTGAATTTTCGAGACGGTGCGCAAAAAACTGATCAAACATCGACTTTATGCAAACTTTATGACCGTCACGTTTTTTGTCGAAACGAAGGTTATACAACTTCCCTGGGCCTTATATGTTTAGAAAAGCTAGTCAAGACTCAATCAAGGTTCTATGGTTGCAAGAAGAGCCTAAAATGGTCAACATGATCATGAAGAGAGAAGGACAAATTTGAAGACCTCATCTTGAAGAATAAAGGTCCATTCAGCCATGTTTACCAAAATTCATGAATTAGGAATATGAATGTTATTTAATGCAATCATTCCCTTTGTACTATCCTCATACTATATAAATGAGGTAGACCCTTAGTGTAAGACAGATAATTTGGGAAGTATAATAATTCTTCAACACTGGTGAGTGTTTTGTTTTTATGTTCTTGCAGAAACTTTAGAACTTATCAGGCTTTTCTGCTTGTGGCGTTCAAACCCAAATCTTTACCTTTCCTTTGACTTATCAAACTTATTAGTTTGTGGTGTCTTAAGGAAATTCAAAGTGTTATTATAATTATTTAATCAATTTTCTATTGATAAGTGATTAGAATAGTTTCCCTTACTTCATTCTTGAACGATCCACCTTGTTTTCAATTTGTTGGAGGGTGTCAATTTGCATTCCATATGTATCATAGCTCTTTAGCTATCGGGGTGTATGGTTGCTAAGTTGATGATTTCCATCATTTGGTATCAGTGCACGGCTCAAGTTTGAGTTTTGCTTATCCATTTATTTTTTATCTTTTAGTTTTTTCCTATTCTCTTATTCTTCTTTTATCACGTTATCCATAATTGCTATTCTTCCTTCTTATTATTGTGTTTCTTATGCTATTACTATTTGTTCTTCATTTTTTCCCCTCACTTTATCATCAAAAAAAGAAAGACAGCAGAAAGTTAAAAAAAAAGAGAGAGAAAATCAAAAGTAAAAAAAGGGAGAGAAAATCAAAGATCAAAGAAAAAAAAAGAGAGGAGAAGGTCAAAGGTAAAAATAAAAGAAAGAAAGAAAGAAAGAAAGAAAGAAAGAGATCAAATTTTTTTTTAAAAAAATTATGAATTCAGGGACTTCGTGCAAATTACAGAATTCTATCTTCATTATTTTGAATTCTTGTTTCAGGTTTGGAATTTTTTTTTCATTCCAGAAAATTTTCTTTATTCATTTGATACTTGAATTCTAATCTTTGCTTATTATTGAAGTGTATTACACACACCTTTAAATTGGCTTACATTTTTTTTGCTTTTATGTCTAATTTCAATACCCTTGAATTGCCACAATCTAAATTGTTTGTTTAAGTTTTTTTTAGTTAATCTAAGAACTCAAAGAATAAAACAAGAGAGTTAAAAGGCAAGAGTGGTGAGATCAAATCTTGAGTGAAACACATGGGGAAGTGTTGGTGAGGCTGTTTTAACTTTGTTTTTTAGGTTGCAAACATGTCTAAAGATAAAGAAGCGAGTTCTTCATCAAATGATCTTTTGCTTCAAGCAATGCAACAATAATTTTAACATATATTCAAAGTGATAGGAGATGTAAGAGATCATCTAGAAAGGCATGATGATGCAATAAATAGATTGGAAGATGAACCACGACGCAGGAGACAACCAGCATTCGTCCACGATGAATATAATGGTGGAGATGACATCAACAATGACCAAGTCACTCTAATTGGTCAAGATGTTAATCCTAGGAGACAAACTAGGAGAGAATGTTTTGATGGTGTAGACAGAAACATAGGCAGCATCAAAATGAAAATTCCTTCTTTTCAAGGAAAGAATAATCCAGATACTTATTTGGAATGGGAATGAAAAGTGGAGCTAATCTTTGAATGTCACAACTACTCCGAAGAGAAAAAGATAAAATTAGCCGCTGTTGAATTTTGTGATTATGTTATAATTTGGTATGATCAATTATGTAAAGACAGGCATAAAAATGGTGAAAGGCCCGTAGAGACTTGGTTGGAGATGAAACAAATCATGAGGAGGAGATTCGTCCCAAGTCATTACTATCAAGATTTGCATCAACGGTTGCAAACTTTGGCACAAGGTTCCATGAGTGTTGATGAATATCATAAGGAGATGGAGATAACCATGATAAGGGCTAATGTGGAGGAAGACCGGGAGGCTACTATGGCTCGATTCCTGAGTGGATTAAACAAGAACATTGCTGATCTTGTGGAGTTGCAACATTATGTGGAGATTGAGGATATGGTGAATATGGCCATCAAGATTGAGAGACAACTCAAAAGAAAAGGCACAAGGTATGATTCAAAACCTTATTCGGGTTTTTCTTCTTCTTGGAAATCGAATTGGAGTAAAAAGGATGATATATCCATTGTTAAGCCTAAAATCGATGAAATTAAAGGCAAAAATGAATTAGGCAACAAGGGTAAATGTGAGAATCAACCTAATCAAAGTAGATGTATTAAGTGTTTTAAGTGTCTTGGGCATGGACATGTAGCATGTGAATATCCTAATAAAAGAGTTATGATCATAAGGGATGGGATTATGAAATCGAAAAGTGAAAGAGAGGATGATAATGACATTCCAGAGGATGCTAGTGATGTAGAGTAAACTAAAAGTAAAATTTTAGTTATTCTACGCACACTTAGTTTCCAAAGTAAAAATGATGAACATGGTGAACAACGTGAAAATCTATTTCATACTCATTGTTTGATTGCTAACAAATTATGTAATATGATTGTTGATAGCGGAAGTTGTACAAATGTGACAAGTACCTTGCTCATGGAGAAATTGAAATTGCCTATTATCAAACATCCACAAGTTGCAATGGTTGAATGATAGTGGTGTAGTAAAGGTAAATCGGCAAGTGTTAGTTCCTTTTTCAATTGGTAGATACGAGGATGAAGTTTAGTGTGATGTGGTACCTATGTATGCGGGTCACATGTTGTTGGGGAGACCATGGCAATATGATTGTAAGGTAATACATGATGGGTTTAAGAATCATTTTTCCTTGATCATGGATGAATAGAAATATCAGTTTGGACCTTTGCCTCTGAAGACAATTCTTGAAGACCAGATGCACATAAAACAACAATATGAGGAGCTTGAGTCTTTATTAATCCAAACTTTAGGAAGAGAGCAAGAAAGAGAAAAAAAATTAAATAATGAGATGAGTGATAAAAATGAGAGTATTGGGAAACACAAAGGGAGAGAAAACAAGGAAGGCTTGAGTGAAAGAAAAATGAGTGTTTATACCAAAACAAGTGATGTGAAAAAAACCTTATCTATAAGGCAGCCCTTCCTTGTACTTATGTACAAGGATATTTTGATTTCTTCTAACAAAATTGACAAAAGTTTGCGTAGTGTTATTGTTGATCTTTTGCAGGAAAATGAGGATATCTTTCCCAGAGAAGTTTCCAATGGTTTGCCACCAATTAGAGGAATTGAATATCAAATTGATTTCATTCTAAGTGCAAGCATACCAAATAGGCCACCATATAGATGCAACCCAAAAGAGACCAAAGAAATCCAAAAGCAAGTCAGTGAGCTTATGGAAAAGGGGTATGTGCGAGAAAGCATGAGTCCCTATGTAGTTCCTGTTCTTTTAGTGCCTAAAAAGGATGGATCATGGAGAATATGTGTTGATTGCAGAGCTATCAACAAAATCACGATGATGGAGGCTCTAATTTGAGGATGAATCCTTTCAAGGAAAGGGGGGAATGATATGAACCATCAAGTTGATCATAATTTTATTAAAGACCCTTTAACTATTCATGGAGGACCAATGACAAGAGCTAAAGCTAAGAGGATGAAAGAAGCTTCAACTTGTTTATTGGAAAACATTTGGAAGGATCAAGCTAGTCAAGACTCAGTCAAGGTTCTATGGTTGCAAGAAGAGCCTAAAATGATCAACATGATCATGAAGAGAGAATAACAAATTTGAAGACCTCATCTTGAAGAATAAAAGTCCATTCAACCATGTTTACCAAAATTCATGAATTAGGAATATGAATGTTATTTAATGCATTCATTCCTTTTGTACTATCCTCATACTATATAAATGAGGTTGACTCTCTGTGTAAGATAGATAATTTGGAAAGTATAACAATTCTTCAACACCGATGAGTGTTTTGTTTTTAAGTTATTGCATGAACTTTAGAACTTATCAGGCTTTTCTGCTTGTGGCGTTCAAACCCAAATCTTAGCTTTTCCTTTGACTTATCAAACTTGTTAGTTTGTGGTATCTTAAGAGAATTCAAAGTGTTATTCTAATTATTTAATCAATTTTCTATTGATAAGTGATTAGAATAGTTTCCCTTACTTCATTCTTGAATGATCCGCCTTGTTTTCAATTCGTTGGAAGGTGCCAATTTGCATTCCATATGTATCATAGCTCTTTAGCTATCGAGGTGTATGGTTGCTAAGTTGATGATTTCCATCAAATATTTTTTGGTGAAACTAAGGTTATACAACTTCCTACTTCCTAATTAGTTGGGATTGGTAAATATTTTAAATGTATGAGATGGTATGAAAAAATCGATCAAACATCGACTTTGTGCAAACTTTATTATCGTGACATTTTTTGGTGAAAGGAAGGTTTAACATTCCATAACGATGTTTGATTACATCCCATTATTGAAGCATAGAATCACACAATACATCATTCTAGAAAGCTTTAATGAATTGTAAAATTGAATCTGATAAAGATCTCTTTTTCTCTACTTGTAAATACTTCTTTTTCAGATCTTGCTTTATACATGATCTTGAGTCACTAAGTATCTTGATCAAAAGTTGAGCATTGTGTGTGTTGCGGCCCTCAAAGATTCTGCCACACTTCTCCCTCCAAATCCACCAAATAGCACATCTGAAAGTAACCTTTGCCCGTTTTGTAATAAGCCCTTTTCTTGAGAAACTTTTCTGGAATTATTCTAATTCTTGATACAAGTTTCACATTGATAACCTATTGAGTTTAAATCTCTTCAGAATCTCCTTCCATACCCAATTAGTGTAATCGCAAGTAAAATAGAGATGATCAATACTTTCTTCCTATTGCATACAAAGAGAGCATCGGTTAACAAGATAGATACCTTTTTGTTTGGCAAGAAGGGCCTGCCATGTGCATAAGAAATGTCTTTGTGAGCCCGGTCTATCCCATGTCCAACTGCTTGGGATCCACTTTTTGTTTCTTTGTCTGATTTGATTCTACATAGATGTAGCACTAAATTTACCATTGTCATGAAGCCAAATAAGCATATCAAAAGAGTTGTTCCTGATAGGAAGAGATGAAATGATTGGCCAAAGTGATAGCATATCAGGAAAAATAGGATTAGGAAGACACCAGGTTTCATTAGCAATGAACTCAGAAACATTCCAATCTTTAGGAGCCCCAAGATCTCTTCATACTCTGTTACCATATAATTGAAATATACTTTTCCCATTCACCCAAGGATCATACCATATATTAATTCTAGTCCCAGAAGAGATTGAATATGAAATGTGTTTGATTAGCCAATTCCTTGCCTTCAAAATTCCTTTCTAAGCAGCAGAATGATATGTTTTTACTGAAACTTCCCAAATTGATTTCTTAGATAGTTTCCTAATAGAAAACCATTGTGACTATAAGGATTTGTTTTGTAAAAGATCCTATAATTTCTGTACCAAATAAGCTTTATTCCAATCTCTTAGATTTCTCAGATTCAACCCCCATTCATCTTTTTATCTACAGATAATATCCCAATTTACCATATGCATTGCCTTACCATTTGTGTCATTTCAGAAGTTCTTAAATAATCTTTCATTATCCTGAAGAAGTCCAATAGGTAGGAAAAATGCATTAGACCAATAAATGGAGTAAGAGAACAACATAGATCAGACGAATTCAAGTCGTCCTGCTTTTGAAAGAAGTCTAGTTTTCCAAGAGAAAATTTTATTTTTTATGTTTTGCAGGATAGGCTAATAGTGGGCTTTGTGAATGCTAGTAGATATAAGTGGGAGACTCAGATAAGTAACTAGTAGACTTCCCTCGCTAACCCATAAAATTTGTATAATAAATTCTTTATCTTCAATGCAAGGACCCATATAGACTTTACTTTTTGCATAATTTAGTTAAAAGCTAGAAACCAAACCAAAATCTTTCAAAATAGTAGCCAAATTCCTCACTGAAGTAGAGTCATTGTGAATAAATATAATAAGATCATCTGTAAATGTTATATGGGATATATGAATAGAACCAGTATGGGGTACCTTAATGCGGCCTTTAGAGATTGCCTTTTCCAATGTACAACTGAGTCTTTCCATTACAATTGTAAAAAGATATGGAGAGAGTGGGTCTCCTTGTCGGATGTCATTTGTGCTAAAAAAAAAACAAATAGGTGAAGTATTGAAGAGAACCGAAAATTTTAGAGTTTCCAAATAGCATTGAATCCAATTAACCCATTATTGTGGGAAGTTCATACTGAGGAGCATCTTATAGATAAAGTGTCTATTAACTGAATCAAATACTTTTCATAAGTCTGCCTCGAAAAAGATTTTTGTCCCTTTTGATTTGGAATGCAGATCCTTGACCAAGTCATTAGCAAGAAGAACATTGTGATGTATATTTCTCCCTTTATTGAAAGCAGCCTAAGTAGGACTAATGATCTTTTGTATAATCTTTCGCATTCGATCTATAAGCAACTTGGAGATGATCTTGTAAATAAAGTTGCATAATGAAATAGGCTTGTAGTTCTCTAGTGAATCAACCTCTACATTCTTCAGTACTAAAGAAATAAAAGTACAATTTATTGCTTTAAGAATAAGACTTGAAAAGAACAAATGATGACAAGCTTTAATCACGTCATAATCAATGATAGGCCATGCTATTTAATTAAATTCAGCTAGAAATCCATCTGAACCAGGGATTTTATGCTTCGGTGACTTAAAGACAACTCCTACAATTTCTTCATCTGTAATTGGTGCATTGAGGATCACGATTACATCTGAGTCAAGCTTTCTAGTAGGTTCCACATGAATATTATTAGTCTGCTCTTCTTGATTGAGTAGAGTATAAAAAAATTGCTCAGTGTGTGCTTTAACCTCACCCAAGTTCTCAATAAGGTTATTGTCTTTATCTTTACATTTCTTAATGTAGTTAATGGCCCTTCTAGTAGCATTAGTAGCATAGAAAACTTAGTGTTGGAATCCCCCAGAGTAAGCTAGTGTTGTCGAGACTTCTGTTTTGCAAAACTTTCCTCCTACTTTCAGGTTTGCATGAATTGATACCTAGCTTCTACCTCTTTGCAAATAAAATTCTCGTCAAGGGGCTGAAGATGCAGCTCATATTGCACCACCATTAGCTCCTTTTTGCTTAATTGGACACGGGTGTAATATTAGCTCATGTTGCACAGTCACGTTTTTTGGCGAAACCATGGTTATACAACTTCTATGGGCCTAATAAGTTGGAAATGGTTAATATTTTAAATTTTTGAGACGATGCACAAAAAACTGATCAAACATTGACTTTGCATAAACATTATAACCATCATTTTTTTGGCGAAATCAAGGTTATACAACTTCCCAAGGCCTAATATATTGGGAATGGTCAATATTTTAAATTTTTCATGACGGTGTGCAAAAAATTGATGAAACATCAAATTTGCTCAAATTTTATAACCATCAGGTGTTTTGGTAAAACCTAGGTTATACAACTTTCCAGGGGCTAATAAGCAAGGAACGGTCAATATTTTAAATTTTCGAGATGGTACATAAAAAACTGATCCAACATCAACTTTGTGTAAACATTATGACAATCATGTTTTTTTACGAAACCAATGTTATACAACTTCCCTGTGCCTAATATGTTGGGAATGGTCAATATTTTGAATTTTTGGTATGGTGCACAAAAGATAGATCAAACATCGACTTTGCACAAACTTTTATGACCGTTACATTTTTTGACGAAATCAAGGTCATACAACTTCCTTCGGCCTAATAAGTTGGGAATGGCCAATATTTTGAATTTTCGAGATGGTGTGAAAAAAACTGATCAAACATCGACTTTATGCATACTTTTTGATTGTCACATTTTTTGGTGATACCATGGTTATACAACTTCCTTGGAACTAACAAGTTGGGAATAACCAATATTTTAAAATTTTGAGATGGTGCACAAAAAACCGATCAAACATCAACCTTGTGCAAACTTTATGACCGTTATATTTTTTAGCAAAACCAAGTTTATACAACTTTCCTAGGCCTAATATGTTAGGAATGGTCAATATTTTAAATTTTCAAGATGGTGCGAAAAAAACCGATCAAACATCGACATTGTGCCAACTTTATGACCATCACATTTTTTGATGAAACCAAGGTTATTCAACTTTCCTAGGCCTAATAGGTTGAGAATGGTTAATATTTTAAATTTTCGAGATGGTGCGTAAAAAACCGATCAAACATAAAATTTGCGCAAACTTTATGACCTTTACTGATACGGGAGTGCCTAATTTACTACAATATGCTCATATTAACCTTGCTGATGCTATGGTATATTTTCAACACACATTATTACTTCAAAGTCTTCAACTCAGCCCATGATAGCTCATTAGTATATTCTCTACACTATGTTACAGTTGTAAGACAGTTATACTTTTCTTCGTGACTAAGAAACACAGTAACAGAGGTGGTTAATAGTTGTAAAACATTAATCTCAAAATTGCCTATGCATGAAGGGTTATTTCATGTACAACTATTTATTTTGGTGTTTTGGGGTTAGAGAGGGGTTTAGAAACTGATGATATTGGTAGAAGCATTCTTGGAGCTCTCTCAAAAACTCTATATCTCTTGGATTCTTCCTTGAGTGGTGAGTTCTTTTGTACTGTTCTGTATCCTTATTTAATTTTCTTGGGGTGGTAAAGTTTTCTATATCTCTATGTGATTTTAAACCTGGTGGTGAACTGTTTTATTATTATGTTAAAATATTTTTCGTGAGTTACCTCTTTTCTGTCCGAAAGAACTTTTATTCTAGTGAATACCATTATCCCATCGACTTTTCTTCTCTTAAAACCCATTCCATATCGCCCCCGTATCAGTTTGGTATTAGAGCTAAAGGCTAGAGATCATGGCACGATGGAATGAAAAAGATATTACTGTTGAAGGTAGCATCCACGAAGATGATGTTGAATCATTGAAGCTATAGCTACGCAGATTGCTGAATAGTATATAAGAGAAGAATGAAATCATCGAAGAACTTCGAAGTATAAATGACCAGCATGAAAATGATGTCCAACAATTTAGTTCTAATGATGATACACCTCCTCACTCTCGAGAGTCGAGAAGATTTTGGGCAAGGTATGAAGTCAAAGATGAATGGCTGAACAAATACAACTAAGATTGGATATTCCGGAGTTTGAAGGTAAAATTAATGTTGATGACTTTATTGATTGGCTTAATACAGTGGAAATTTTTTTTGATTTTCATGAACCACCTGAATAAAAGAGGTAAAACTTGTGGCACTTAAACTTAGACGAAATACATCTTTTTAGTGGGAAAATTTGAAGAAGCAAAGAGAATATAAGGGGAAGAGTAAAATCGTGACATGGGAGACAATGAAAAGAGAGCTGAAGAGAAATTACTTGACAATTATAAACAAGAGATCTTTCTCAAAATCAATGATTTCAAGCAAAAAAGATCTTAGTATAGAAGAGTACACAGTAGAAATCAATAATCTCATGTTAAAAGGAGAGCTTATGGAACTAGAAGAGCAAACTATTGCAAGATACTTAGGAGGTCTGAAATATAAGATTGCTAAAGTTGTTCAACTGCAACCATATTGGTCTTTAAATGATGTGAGTAAGTTGGCTTTAAAAGTTAAAAAGCAACATAAGTTTGAAAGGAGTTCTCGTTACGGGTCGAAAGAAGGCTATATAAAAGGAGAAAATTCCAAGTCTATTGTCCAAAGCAAGGTTGTATCAAAGATACAAGATAAGGGTGAAGGGTCTGCTGGCAACAAACAAACACCAAATTCGTCTACCCAAAGTGGTCAAAAATTCTTCAAATATCATGGTTTTGGGCATATTACTTCAGATTGTCCAAATAGAAGGATTGTTACTTTGGTTGAAGATCATAGTGATGAAGAAGAAAACAAAGCTGATGATAAACCAAAAAATGATGATAATGAAGAAGAGGTTACTTATACTAATCATGGTTTGTCTATTGTGCTACAACATAGCTTACAAGTGTCCTATATGGTTGAGGATGAAAGTTGGGTGAGAAAGAACGTGTTTCACACTAAATGTACTTCTCATGGCAAGGTGTGTTTAGTGATTATCGATAGTGGCGGCTTTGAGATTGTGGTATCTTTGGAGATGGTGTAAATATTGAAGTTAGACACAATCCCTCATCTATATCCTTATCAATTATGCTGGCTGTAAAAAGGGAATGATATCAAGGTAACTAAAAGATGTTTAGTTCCGTTTTCCATTGGTAAGTATTACAAAGATGAAGTATGGTGTGATGTTGCTCCTATAGACGCTTGTCATTTATTATTGGGTAGACCTTGGCATTATGATAGGAGGGTATTATATGATGGCTACAAACATACATATTCTTTTAATGTGAATGAAAAGAAGAATATTTTAGCTCTATAACCTCTTGAAATCAGTACACCATGTTGAATCTCGGATTTTGATGATGAAACTAATTGAGTGTGATTTGTGGTCTAACTGCATTTTGAGTTACGCAGGTCTACTATCGATCAGGATTAGATAGTTGACGCTGGAGAAATTGACGTTGCACCAGAGGTGATTACGTCTGGATATTGGATGTCGAGCTAGAGGTTCGGTCGACAATCGATGGAAGTCTTCATACGTCAGGCATCGGGCCTAGAAGTACATGTTGCGCCAAGGATATCGGGGTTGCGGAGGTCATCCACCGATTGGGCAATGAACCGCAAGAGAGGACGATGTACCGAAGGATCGGACGAAGCACCGACCAATGACGTGCCCAGCAACTGAAAGTCAATTCGCGTTGTAATAACTGTCTAGATCGAAATAGAGTGTTTGTTGTTTGTGTGCAGGATTAACTACGATGAAGATAAGGACATAAAGCGAAACAAAGTGCCAGAAGACAAGTGTGATGGATCGTTGGGAGTTCAAGAGTTCGACGAAAGTCCGAAGATTCGTTGGGAGTGTTGTCGGAACCGAACGAGAACGAGTAGGGAGCTTGCCGAAGGGTTTTCGGAAGTTCACCGGAAGGTTTGTTAAAAGTTTGCGGAGCTTGCCAAGAAAGATCGGAGCTTGCCAATGAAGCCCGTTGGAACTCACCAAGATCATTGTGAAGTCCGGGAGCTTGCCGAGAGTCTGCAGAATGGTTTCCGAGGGTTCATCGAAAAATCACCGGAAGTTCGTCGAAAGCTCACCAAAAGAAGTCTTATCTTATGGACTTTGAAATAGCTTAAAAATATCTTTAAAATTAGTAGTTAGCACATAATTTGGTTTAGGATTAGGTGTTAATCCTACAAACCAAATTTGGGCTAATTCAGACTTCATTTGGACCAGTTTCGGTCGAGTTTTCGGCCGAAACCACTATACTGAAAATGACCTAGGCGATAGTACCGCCCAGCCTGGGGCGATAGTACCGCCCAGCTACAGTAACAGTGGCGGTAGTACTGCCTACTCCAGGCGGTAGTACCGCTTGTGCATTGTCAGTCTGACGATTGACAGGCGGTAGCACTACCAGCACCGGGAACTCCAATTTGATTTCAAATTTGGAGCCCAAATTTGAATCCATTTTGGATCTATAAATACCCCCCCCCCCCCTTTCTCAGCCGAAAGAGAACCTTTTTGAGAGTTAGAAATTGAGGAAAAGGCTTAAGAAAGTCTAGTTTTCAATAGCTTGTGTTCACCTCCTTCTTTCTCTTTGAAAAATTTGTAAGAGTGTGAACTTCTTGTAAAAGGGTTATAAGAGGGGTATTTGGTCCTTCCCCTTCAAAAGGATTTGCTAGTGGAAGTTGGGAGCCTCATCGGAGAAGGCTTCGAAAGTGGATGTAGGTCGGATGACCGAACCACTATAAATCGATTTGCATTTACTTTCTCGCAACTTACTTTGCTGCAAACCATTTTCATTTGCTGCCTTATTTACTCAACTTCATCTTCATCTTCTTACGTATGCTTTAAAGTTAAAACGTAATCTTTCCGAGTTCAAACGAAATGCTGCATTCATTCGTACGAAGTTTCTGAACTTGTGTTAATCGCTGAAAAATCTATCGTTCTTTACCGCTGCACTAATTCACCCCCTCCTCTTAGTGCCGCTCGATCCCTAATAATTGGTATTAGAGCCACGTTCTTTCTCTTTCGGATTTACGCCCGTGAGAAATGGCTCTAAATGGTTTTCAAGAGGACTTTTCGGTTTTTCGTCCACCGTTCTTTAACGGATCAGACTACACTTATTGGAAAACTCGAATGAGAGTTTTCATACTTTCAATGGACTTAGATTTATGGAACATTATTGAAAACGGTTTTCAACTTTTCTCTAAACCATCATGCAAATATATAAAATATTCAATTCAATACATGAAGTCATCAATCTACTTCTCCCCCTATGTCATCAACAAAAAGGAGAAGTTGCATCATAGTTAGTTTAAAAGGATATACAAATTTTACAATCATACTAACTATTAATCACATCATACAACATTTAAGCATAGATTTGCAATACATCATTCAATCATAGAAAGATTTAAGTTCAAGCATGACAAGTTTTACTTGCTTCTTGTGCAATGTTGCACTTTGCTTTTCTTAAATTTGTAAGATAGCAATTTTTGATATTTCAAGATAGCAAGTTCTTTTCCTCTTTTGTAGACAAGCAAGATAGAAAATTTCTTCCTCTTGAATGAGCTAGCAAATTTTTCATGCAAGCTAGCAATAAACTTTCTCCCCCTTTATCAATGTCAAAAAGAAAGGGAGGATCAGATATGATGATATAAACATTTCACATAATTTTGCATAAAAAAGTTTACATCAATCTAATGGATCAAGTCATGGTTCGTGATTCATCATAACAGATATCAAGAAGAACGCAATTTCTTTTACTTCAATATTCAAATCATGACAAGTGATACATATCAAAATTCTACATGAATATTTCAATCATCAAATCATTAATATGAATTTAACAAGCTAGCTCCCCCTTTAGTTTTTGTCAAAATGAAGTGGAGGACTCAATGGCTAAAAATTTCAATTTCATCCACTTTTCATATCAATATAAATTTGCATCAAAATATACATTAGTTTTCATGTCATATATAAATTCAACAAGGATCAAAACCAAAAGATATTATTCATGATTCATAACTTTCTTTTTAGCAAGATCAAAATTTATATTTATCAATTTTTAATTCAAGATAAATGTCATACAACTAAGAATCATGATATATAAAAGTACATCAATATTAAGGATCAAATCATGATTCATTGATTCATCATAAGGCAAATTTCTTTTATATCAATTTTTCAATTGCTACATAAGGCCTACAAGCCAAAGAATTCTTATCATTTTAATATCATGAAAGATATGATGTCAAGGCTCATGATTCATTTGAAAAGATATAGCAAAAAGAGTAACTTGATTCATGCATAAGAATTCTTATCAAGATTACATTTCATGAGAAATTTCAAGTATCAAATATCAAGTACACGAATTCATTCAAGTATCAATTATCGAGATATCAAGACTTGGATTGTATTCCTCTTTAGTTAATGGTAAAAGGAAGCAATCATAGAGGAAAATATTTTGATTTGTAAAGATATCTCAAGTCAAGAAGTAAAAGTCATGATTTCAAGAGATCAAGAGAGGAGTCATAAAATCATTCAAACTCATTTTGTCAACTCGAAACTCATAATCAAATTATCAAAATCATTCTCGAGATTCAAAAAACTTATATATGAACATAGTATACATGGATTCATCATTTGTCTTATTATGCCAAATCAAAGTAAGTATTTAAAATCGAAAGGCAAGTTTCATTATAAAAATCATCAAGACAAAAATATAGCACATTATTGAGATTCAATTTATGTGTTTTATTTTGTTTCAAACAAGTATGCTCATGTTTCAAAAGATGAGTATCAAAATTTAAATCCAAACATGAGTTTGTCATCAAGATATAATAACTTTAAAATCTCATGATATCATAAAATCATTAAGCATGATAATAAACTTTTAATATTTTCATTTCATCATTATCAATGATGATTTCATAAGGTATGTTCAAATATTTATATGAAAGCCATCATTGTATAAATTCAAAATACAAGTTTGTCATTAAACCCATCAAGATTAAATGCATCAAAATCTTTCATTTGAAAATTTTAATAAGAGTAACATAAATTGATTACATGTGAGCATGTATCAACATTTCAAAGCAAGACGTAAGTTTCGTTATAAAACCCGTTAAGCCCAAACACATCAAAAATAAAACATTGTGATTAAAATATTTTTAACTTTTGTGTTTTATTTTATGTGGTTGATCTTATATAAGCATGTTCAAAATTTTCATGTAAAAACAAAATCATCAATATGCTGCTTCTATCTTTTAATCATATTTGGTGTGCAAGCATTATCTTGAAACATGCTATTAATTTTTTGTATTAAAAATCATGCATCTTGTTTGAAATCAAAAACAATATAAAATCATCAAGATTCATGAATTTATCATTATCATATGTATGGAGCATTTTCATTATCAAGCAAGATTTCACATAAGCATGCCCAAAAACTTTTTGCATGAAAGATATGTATCAAGTTTAAAGCTAAAAAGTGATACGAAAATCATCAAGATTCATGGATTCATTATGAATATATTATTTCAAAATATGAGATTTCAAGTCATCAAGTATTATACAATCATTAAGCATGTTTTCATGATACGTCATCAAAATCATTTTAATTCTTTCATTCATTTGTTATAACAAGATGATCAATGCTCAAACTTTTGCTAAAATCATACATCATTTTAAAAATCTAAAAAACTAATTTTCGTCATGAAAACCATTAAGTCCAAATATAACACAAGGCAACATCAAAACCACATTTCTTTCATTTTAAAAATTTGTGGGTTAGGTCTTTTAGTTTTGCAATTGATTTCATGAAGACATGCATCATATAAAAACTTCATCATAAAAAGGATTAAGACACATTAATTGAAGATAGATGTTTTTAAATCGACATTACTTCAAATCCTCATTGCATGAAAACCGAAATACACAATCATGGATTAACCCTATTTAACATAATCATGCTAATTAATTTTTGTGTTAAACCATGCATCAAAATACGATATGGAAATCATAAACTAAGCAATCATCATTCATAATCATTCAAAATTTTGAATCATAACATGCATGAAACTTTAACAATATAGTTTTTCATGATCATTTTTTTAATTTTTCAAAAATGCTAAAAGGAAAAGCATAGCATAATTTTTAAAATAATTTGTTTTAATTTCCAAAAACATAAGAAAAAAAATCTTACTAACTAAGTTAAGAATTCATGAAAAGCATCATGTAATTTCAAAATAAGGTAAAAGCAACTTGGGTGAGTTTCTTACCTCATTATCGAAAACCGTCAAAGCCCATTTCACCTCTTCTTTACTTGATTCTTCTTTGCAAGCCTTCTTCTTCTTCTTTGGCCTCTTCCTCCGTTTAAGTTCATTGTCTATTTTAGATTTTTGTTTAATGAACTTATTAAGATTTAGTGTTCGAAGTTTAAAGTCCTCATTGTCCTCATCACTTGAGTCATCACTCAAGTGGCATTTCATAGTTTGGAGTTCCAAATCTTTCCTGTTCTTTGGAAGGTGGTTCAGGTGTTCATCAAGTTTAAAATGTTCTAGGAGGCTTATTTCATATGTCATTAGCAAGCCAATTGGTTCTTCAATAGATAAAATATTTAAAACTTTAGCCTCTTGTATTGCGGTTACTTTAGGATCCCACCTTTTTGGAAGGGATCTTAAAATCTTGCTTACAAGTTCAAAATCTGAAAAACATTTACCAAGAGCTTTTAGACTATTGATAACATCCGAGAAACGGGAGAACATGTCATCGATAGTCTCACTTGGTGCCATTCGAAAAATCTCAAAATCGTGCATCAAAATATTAACTTTCGAGTCTTTGACTCTACTCGCTCATTCGTGCGTGATTTCAAGAGTTCGCTAAATGTCAAAAGCCGTTTCGCAGATAGAAATTTGATTGAACTCATTCTTATCTAAAGCGCAAAATAAGGCATTCATAGCCTTTGCATTCAATGAAAAAGATTTTTTTTCTAAGTCCGACCATTCGTTCGTCGGTTTAGAGGGAAGTTGAAATCTATTTTCAATGATGTTCCATAAGTTTAAATCAAGAGAAATCAAGAAAACTCTCATTCGAGTTTTCCAATATATGTAGTCCGAATCGTTAAAGAACGATGGATGAAAAACCGAAAAGCCCTATTGAAAACCATGAAGAGCCATTTCTTACGGGTGTAAATCTGAATGAGAAATAATGTGGCTCTGATACCAATTGTTAGGGATTGAGCGGCACTAAGAGGAGCGGGGGGTGAATTAGTGCAGCGGATAAAGATGATAAATTTTTGGCGATTTAAACCAACTTCGTACGATGAAAACTTCGTTTCGTATTATGAAAGCCGTATCGGTGGAATCATATGAGAAAAGCTCTAACTTAAAGATGTTTGCAGAGATGAGAAGTAGAGCATCAAATTAAGTGAAAAGGGTTTGCAGCAAAGTAAATAGCAAGAACGTAAATGCAAACTAGATTTCTATAGTGGTTTGGTCATCCGACCTTCGTCCACTCCCGATTCCTCTTGCTTGAGACCATCAACTTTTCACTAGCTATCCTCCTTCCAACGGGCGAGGATGAACTCCCTTACAGTCCTTTTGACGGGTTTAGGAGATAACCCTTACAAGCACTCTTACCCCTCTCTTGGACTAGAACACTCTTAAAACTTAGAGAGAAGATTTTGAATACTTTCAAGAGAGTTTCCCCCTTTTTTCTTTCAGTTCTAGACCCCCTTTCATCCAAGAATGTGAGGTGTATTTATAGCTCCAAAGAGAATTCAAATTTGGGCTCCAAATTTGAATTCAGTTTGGGTTTCCCGGTGCTGGTAGTACTACCACCTGTCAATTGTCAGACTAACAGTGCACAGGCGGTTCCACCGCCCAAGGCAAGTGGTACTACCATCGCTGCACAATAGTGCTGGGCGGTACTACCGCCCCAGGCTAGGTGGTACCACCGCTTGGCCCATTCAGCTTATGAGTTTGGGCCAAAAACTCGGCCCAAACCAGTCCCAAACAAGGCCCAATGGGCTCCTACTTGGGTTATAGGATTAACACATAATCCTAACCCAAATTAATATGCTAACTATGAAATTATAGACATTTCCTAAGCTATTACAAAGTCCAACAAGTCAAGACTTCTTCCGGCGTGCTTCTGGCAAACTTCCAACAATCTCCCAATGAACCCTCAGAAACCATTCTACGGACTCCCGGCAAGCACCCAGATTTCACGATGATCTTAGCAAGTTTCAACGAGCTTCATTGGCAAGCTCCGATCTTTCTTGGCAAGCTCTGTGAACTTTCGATGAACCTTCTGGCGAACTTCTGAACACCCTTCGGCAAGCTCCCTACTCGTTCTCGGTCGGTTCCAACAACACTCCCAACAAATCTTCGGACTTCTATCAAACTCTCGACCTCTCAACGATCCATCCCACTTGTCTTCTAGCACTTTGTTTCGCTTTGCGTTTTCATCGTCATTGTAGTTAATCCTGCACACATACAAACAAAAACTATACTTCAATATAGACAATTATTACAACATGAATTGATATTCAGTTACCCGGCACGTCATTGGTCGGCGCTTCGTCCGATTCTTTGGTACATCGTCCTCTCTTGCGATCCGTTGCCCAATCGGTGGTTGACCTCTGCAACCCCGATATCCTTGGCGCAACACACTCTTCTAGGCCCGATACCTGACATACGAAGCCTTCTATCGATTGTCGACCGAACCTCTGGCTCGACATCCAATATCCTGACATGATCACCTCCGGTGCAACGTCAATTCCTCTAGTGTCAACTGTCTAATCCTGATCGATAGTAGACCTACATAACTCAAAATATAGTTAAACAATAAACCACAATCAATTAGTTTCATCATTAAAATCCGAGATTCAACAAATAGGAAGAAAGTTATTTTAGCTCCATTACAACCTCCTGAAATCAGTACACCAAAGAAGGAAGTTAGCGCTTTCATGTCCTATGGTGAATGCAAGGATGAATTAGAAAGAGGTGGTCATATTCTAGCTTTATTAGTTGTAGAGGAAAATGAAAAACATAAGGAGATACCGGCAATCATGTAATCAATTCTTGAGGAGTTTCAAGATATTGTACCAGAAGAGATTCCACATGGCCTTCCACCTCTAAGAGATATTCAACATCACATTGATCTTATTCCAGAGGCTATTTTACCTAATAAGGTAGCCTACAGAATGAGTCCTAAAGGGTATGAAGAACTTCAAAGGCAAGTGAATGAGTTGGTGGAAAAGGGATTGATTCGGGAGAGCATGAGTCATTGTGCAGTTCCAGTCTTGTTGGTGCCAAAGAAAGATAATTCTTGGAGAATGAGTGTGGACAACCGTGCCATCAACAAAATCACAATTGACTATTATTTTCCCATTCCAAGATTAGATGATTTATTTGATCAATTGTGTGCTACTTCTATTTTCTCTAAAACTTATTTGAGGAGTGGCTATCATCAAATAAAAATGAGGCCAAGAGATGAGCGAAAAATAATATTTAAAACTAGAGAAGGGTTATTTGAATGATTGGTTATGCCATTTGGGCTATCTAATGCTCCTAGTACTTTCTTGAGATTCATGAATCATATACTTAAACCATGCATTGGGACTTTTGTTGTGGTTTATTTTGATGATATATTAGTATATAGCAAGAGTGAAGAGGAGCATATAAATCATCTCAAAGAGATTTTTCTTATTTTGAGACAACAAAAACTTTATGCTAATCTAAAGAAGTGTGATTTCTTTACAACTACTATTGTGTTTTTGGGGTATATTGTTTCAAAAGATGGAATCATGATGGATCAAAGTAAGGTAGAGGCTATTCTTAATTGGTCAACACCTGCTTCATTACATAATGTGAGGAGTTTCCATGGCTTAACTTCCTTTTATAGAAGATTCATCAAGGGTTTAGCTCTATTGTTGCTCCACTCATTGAATGCTTAAAAAGTGACAAATTCAAATGGACTAGTGAGGCTAATGATGCCTTTGAACTATTGAAAAGAAAGGGGACTAAAGCTCCTATCTTAGTGCTACCTAATTTTGACAAGGTATTTGAGGTTAAATGTGATGCCTCTAATGTGGGAATTGGTGCTATTTTGAGTCAAGACAGAAAGCCCATTGCCTTTTTTAGTGAGAAGCTGAATGATGCAAGAAGGAGATACTCTACCTATGATAAAGAGTTCTATGCCATTTATCGAGCTTTATCTCATTGAAGTCAATATCTTCTTGCTAAGCCATTTGTCTTATATTCTGATCATGAAGTATTAAAGTTTATTAATCACTAGCATAAGCTAAACAAGAGACATGCAGCTTGGGTGGGGTTCTTGCAATTTTATAACTTTACAATCAAACATAAGTCTGATGTTCAAAATGTAGTTGCTAATGTGTTAAGTAGAAAATATTCTTTATTAACAATAATGAAAGTTAACATTGTTGGATTTGAGACATTCAAAGATCTTTATGAGAATGGCATGAATTTCAGCTCAATTTGGTAGAATTGCAAATCAAGTTCTTTTCAATAATTTTCTATCCTTAATGGTTTTCTTTTTTGAGCTAATGCCTTGTGTGTTCCATTTTATTTATTAAGATAAGTAATTCTATCTAAAGCTCATGGTGGTGTTTTGGGAGGACATTTCGGTAGGGATAAAACTCTAGCTCTTGTTCAATCAAATTTCTATTGGTCCAAGATGTTCAGAGATGTGAGGCTTGTGAAGCAATGCCGAGTGTGCCATTTGGTAAAGACAAGAAGTCAAAATTCTGGTTTGTACACTCCACTTCCAGTGCCTAATGCTCCATGGGAGGAAATAAGTCTTGATTTCGTTTTGGGATTGTCAAGAACTCAAAGGAACAAGGATTCTATCATAGTTGTTATCGATAGATTTTTAAAAATATCTCACTTTGTCCCCTGTAATAAATCAAACGATACATCTCATATCACTGATTTGTATTTTAAGGAGATTATGAAATTGCATGGAGTTCCAAGAACTATGATATCTGATCGAGATTCAAAGTTTCTTAGTCATTTCTAGAGAACACTGTGGAGAAAGCTAGGTACTTCTTTGGATTTCAGTAGCTCACATCACCCACAAACTGATGGACAAACTGAGGTAACGAATTGAAGCTTGGGAAACTTGCTTAGAAGTTATGTTGGCAAGAACATCAAGAAATGGGATCTTATTCTTCCACAGATTGAGTTTGCATACAATCGTTCCTTGCATCATAGCACTAGTAAGAGTCCTTTTGAGATTGTTTATGGTGCTAATCCATTTGGTCCTTTGGATTTGGTTCCTTATCCAGCAACTAAACAAATAAAGAAGCTACATGAGGATGTTAAAGCAACCATAGAGAAGCAAAATGAGAGGTACAGGCAAGTTACCAACAAACATAGAAAACTTGTGGAGTATAATACAGGTGATTTGGTCTGGATTCATCTAAGAAAGGAGAGATTTTCACCAGGTAAATTTAAAAAATTGAAACCAAAAGCTGATAGTCCATTCAAAGTGCTTAAGAGAATTGGTCAGAATGCTTATGAGATCAAGCTACCTGAAGATTACAAAGTGTCTCCAACATTTCATGTAGTTGATTTAAGTCCTTATCATGAATATATTGTTGAAACAAACAAGGACTTGAGGACAAGTCTTTTTCAACTAGGAGAGAATGACACGGGAGTGCCTAATTTACTTCAATATGCTCATATTGACCTTGCTAATGCTATGGCATATTTTTAGGCCACAATGTTGTCTCAAAGTCTTCAACTCAGCCCATGACAGCTCATTAGTATATTCTCTACACTATGTTACAGCTATAAGACATTTATACTTTTCTTCATGACTAAGAAACATAGTAATGGAGGTGATTAATAGCTATAAAACATTAATCTCGAAATTGCCTATACATGAAGGGTTGTTTCATGCATAACTATTTATTTTAGTATTTTGGGCTTAGAGAGGGCTTTAGAAACTAAAGATATTGGCAGAAGCACTCTTGGAGCTCTCTCAAAAACTCTATATCTCTTGGATTCTTTCTTAAGTGGTGAGTCCTTTTATACTATTCTATATCCTCGTTTAATTTCCCTAGGGTGGTGAAGTTTTCTGTATCCCTATGTGATTTTAAACCTGGTGGTGAACTATTTTATTATTGTGTTAAAGTATTTTTCATGAGTTTCCTCTTTTCTGTCCAAAAGAACTTTTATTCCAATGAATACTATTATCCCCTCGACTTTTCTTCTCTTAAAACCCATTCCGTATCGCCCCCATATCATTCACATTTTTTGACAAACCCAAGGTTATACAACTTCCCTGAGCCTAATAAGTTGGGAATGTTCAATATTTTTAATTTTTGAGACGATGCTAAAAAAATGGATCAAACATTGACTTTCCCCAAATTTTATGATCGTCATATTTTTTGGCAAAACAATGGTTATACAACTTTCCTAGGCTTAATAAGCTGGGAATGATCAATATTTTGAATTTTCGAGATGGTGCGCAAAAAACTAATCCAACGTCGACTTTGCGCAAACTTTATGACCATCATGTTTTTTTGTGAAACCAAGGTTATACAACTTCCCAATGCCTAATATATTGGGAATGGTCAATATTTTGAATTTTTCATGACGATGCGTAAAAAATCGATGAAACATCATATTTGCTCAAACATTATGACCGTCAGGTTTTTTGGCAAAACCTCAGTTATACAACTTCCTAATGGCTAATAAGTAGGGAACGATCAATATTTTGAATTTTAGAGATGATGTATAAAAAACTGATCAAACACCGACTTTGCACAAACTTTATGATAGTGATGTTTTTTTATGAAACTAATGTTATACAACTTCCTTATGCCTAATATGTTGGGAATGATCAATATTTTGAATTTTTGGTATGGTGCTCAAAAGATGGATCAAACATCGACTTTGTGCAAACTTTTATGACCGTCACATTTTTCGGCAAAACCAAGGTCATACAACTTCCTTCGGTCTAATAAGTTGGGAATGACCAATATTTTGAATTTTCGAGACGGTGTGTAAAAAACTGATCAAACATCGACTTTGTGCATACCTTTTGACTATCATATTTTTGTTGATACCATGGTTATATAACTTCCCTGGGACTAATAAGTTGGGAATGACCAATATTTTAAATTTTTGAGATGGTGCACAAAAAACTGATCAAACATCAACCTTGCGCAAACTTTATGACCGTCACATTTTTTTTTGACAAAACCAAGTTTATACAACTTTCCTAGGCCTAATATGTTAGGAATGGTCAATATTTTGAATTTTCAAGATGGTGCGAAAAAAACTGATCAAACATCGACGTTGCACCAACTTGATGACCATCACGTTTTTTAGTGAAACCAAGGTTATTCAACTTTCCTAGCCTAATAGGTTGGGAATGGTTAATATTTTTAATTTTTGAGATGGTACAAAAAAACCAATCAAACATCAAATTTGTGCAAACTTTATGACCTTCACATTTTTTTATGAACCCAAGGTTATACAACTTCCCTAAGCCTAATAAGTTGGGAATGTTCAATATTTTTAATTTTTGAGATGATGCTCATAAAATTGATCAAACATTGACTTTGCGCAAATTTTATGACCGTCACGTTTTTTGGCGAAACCATGGTTATACAACTTCCCAGGGCCTAATAATTTGGAATGATCAATATTTTGAATTTTCGAGATGGTGTGCAAAAAATTGATCCAACATCAACTTTGCACAAACTTTATGACCATCATGTTTTTTTGCGAAACTAAGGTTATACAACTTCCCAAGGCCTAATATATTGGGAATGATCAATATTTTGAATTTTTCATGATGGTGCGTAAAAAATCGATGAAACATCAAATTTGCTAAAACTTTATGACTGTCAGGTTTTTTGGCAAAACCTAAGTTATACAACTTCCCAAGGGCTAATAAGCAGGGAATGGTCAATATTTTGAATTTTCGAGATGGTGTATAAAAAACTAATCAAACATCGACTTTGCGCAAAGTTTATGATAGTCATTTTTTTTTGCGAAACCAATGTTATACAACTTCCCTATGCTTAATATGTTGGGAATGGTTAATATTTTGAATTTTCATGATGGTGCACAAAATATCGATCAAACATCGACTTTGCTCAAACTTTATTACCATCATATTTTTTTTGTCAAAACCAAGGTTATACAACTTCCCTAGGACTAATAAGTTGGGAATAGTCAATATTTTGAATTTTCGAGATGATGCACAAAAAACCGATCAAACATTAACTTTGCGCAAACATTATAATCATCTCAGTTTTTTGCGAAACCAAGGTTATACAACTTTCCTAGGACTAATAAGCCGGGAATGATCAATATTTTAAATTTTTGAGACGGTGTGAAAAAAACCGATCAAACATCAACTTTGCGCAAACTTAATGACCGTCACATTTTTTTGTGAAACCAAGGTTATACAAATGTACGAGGCCTAATAAGCTGGGAATGGTCAATATTTTAAATTTTCAAGACAGTGCGGAAAAAGCAGATCAAAAATCAACTTTATGCAAACTTTTTGACTTTCATATTTTTTTGCAAAACCAAGGTTATACAACTTCCCTAGGACTAATAAGTTGGGAATGATCAATATGTTGAATTTTCAAGATGGTACAAAAAAACTGATCAAACATCGACTTTGCGTAAATTTTATAACTGTCACATTTTTTTGTGAAACAAGGTTTTACAACTTCCCTTGGCCTAATATGTTGGGAATGGTCAATATTTTGAATTTTCGTGATGGTGCACAAAAAAGGGATCAAACATCGACTTGCACAAACTTTATGACCATCACGTTTTTTTGGAAAAATCAAAGTTATACAACTTCCCTGGGACTAATAAGTTAGGAGTACTCAATATTTTAAATTTTCGATACGGTGCACAAAAAATTGTTTAAACATCGACTTTGCACAAACTTTATGACTATCATATTTTTTGGTGAATCCAAGGTTATACCAATACCCTAGGCCTAATAAGTTGGGATTGGTCAATATTTTAAATTTTTGAGACGGTGCGCAATAAACCGATCAAACATCGACTTTGCATAAACTTTATAACCATCATGATTTTTGATGAAACCATGGTTATACAACTTCCATGGGCCTAATATATTGGGAATGTTTAATATTTTAAATTTTTAAAATGGTACACAAAAAACTGATTAAACGTCAACTTTGTGCAAACTTTATGGCCATCACATTTTTTGGTGAAACTAAAGTCATACAACTTTCTTGGGCCTAAAAGTTGGGAGTGGCCAATATTTTGAATTTTTGAGACGGTGTGCAAAAAACCGATCAAATATCGACTTTGTGCATACTTTATGACCGTCATATTTTTTGGTGATATAATGGTTATACAACTTCCCTGGGACTAACAAGTTGGGAATAATAAATATTACAAAGAGAATTCGGACTTACTTGGGCAGCATCACAGACAGAAGAATACATCAAGAACTTTAACTCTTCATATTATGCAGCCCCTTCCACAACAGTAGTCTCCCATGGTACCCACGAACAGGAGAAGGAGAAGTTGGGAACTTCATCTCTTCCTATATTATCAGGAACTACCACAACAGGGATCCCACGTTCCACTTATCGTGCTAACCAGGATATTGTGTCTCAAACAGCTTATACCCCTACAAACCTCGCCTGCCAGGACATTCTGCCTTAACAATTGCCTCAACCTTCAACAAACACTACCAACCTGGATTTCTTGAGTGCTTTAAAATTTAAGCATTTGCACACTGTGGATGAAGTAGATAAATAAGGAATAAAGGCTTAAAAGGTAAGAATATTATGCGGGAGGAAACTATAAATCTAAGGATAAGAAGAAGGATGGTATTGCCCCCCTTAAGTCACACATCCTTCCTTCTACCTAGGAAGAATCTCTTATTTCCTTTCATACCTGTTTTATTTCTGATGAAGATAATCTGTTAGAATGTTCATGGACTTAATAAACCTGAGAAATGTTGGGAGCTTAATAGAAAAATCAAGTCTGTTGATTGTGATATTTTTATTCTTATGGAAACAAAAATTAAACCATCTCGGGTTCGTGTTCAAAAGAATTTAATATGGCTAGAGGCAGAACTTCTTACCAATGATTCTTTTGACACTTATGGTGAATATGGTTTTTATGGCATCCCAATTCTGTTAGTACTTGGTTTATTTCTACTATAGAATAATTCATCCACCTTAAGGCAGAGGATAAAAAAAATGGCTGTTAATTCTATATTACTAGTGTATATGCTTCAAACAATATGCATGAAAGAAATGTCCTATGGACTGATCTAATTAACATTACAAATGGCTGTCTTACAGTGTCTTGGATTGTTCTTGGTGACTTTAATACTATTCGATATACAAATGAAAAAGAAGGGGGGTGGTAAACCACTTTTAGAAAGTATGCTTCAAGGTTTTAACGATTACATAGATATTGCTACATTGATTGATATGAAATCTACAGGGGATTGGCTTTCATGGAGTAATCAAGGTGCTACCCATAGGAAAATTATGACTTTACTCGATAGGTGTCTGATTAATCGAGAATGGTTAATGGTTTACCCTGATTCACTCTTGGAGTATGGTGCTCAATTGTTCTCCGATCACTTTTCAATATATATACATGTAGATAAAGTAATACCCAAAGGTAAGAAACCATTCAGATTCTTTAATATGTGGAGTACTCATCTTTAGTTCCTTGAGGTTATTAGATCAGCTTGGAATGTTAATGTGCATGGTTCTCCCCCTTACATCTTATGCTAAAAACTAAAAGCATATAAAGCAGTACCTAAGGAGTGGAATACAAATACCTTTAGTAATATTACCACTCGGGTCCAATTAAGCAAAAAGGAACTAATGGCGGTGCAACATGAGCTGCATCATAAGCCCCTTGATGAGAACCTTATTTGCAAAGAGGCAGAAGCCAAGTATCAATTTATGTAAGTCTTAAAGCAGAAGGAAAGTTTTGCAAAACAGAAGTTTCGACAGCATTGGCTTACTCTGGGGGATTCTAATACGAAGTTTTTCTATACTACCATAGCTACTAGAAGGGCTATTAATTGTATTAGAAACTGTAAAGACAACGACAATAATCTTATTAAGAATTTGGATACAGTTAAAGCACACATTGAATAATTTTTTTATTCTTTACTTAATCAAGAGGAGCAGCCTAATAATATTCATGTGAAGCCTACTAAAAAGCTTAATTCGAATGCCATTGTGATCCTCAATGCTCCAATTATAGATGAAGAAATTGCGAGAATTATCTTTAAGTCACCGAAGCACAAAAGCCCTAGTCAAGACGGATTTCCAACTGAATTTTACCAAATTGCATGGCCTATCATTGATAATGATGTGATTAAAGCTTGTCAGCATTTTCTCTCTTTATGTCGTATTCTTAAAGCGATAAATTACACTTCTATTTCTTTAGGTCCCAAAAATACAAGGGCTGATTCACTAAAGCACTATCAGCCTATTTCATTATATAACTTTATTTACAAGATCATCTCTAAGTTGCTTACAGATCGAATGCAAAAGATTATGCACAAAAATATTAGTCCTACTTAGGCTGCTTTCATTAAAGGGAGAAGTATACATCATAATATTCTTGCTAATGACTTAGTCAAGGATCTGCACTCCAAATCAAGAGGGACAAAAATTAGTTTTAAAGCTGACTTACGAAAATCATTTGATTCAGTTAATAGACACTTTATCTATAAGATGCTCCTCAGTATGAACTTACCTCAACAATGAGTTAATTGGAATCAATGCTGTTTGGAAACTCCAAAATTTTCGGTTCTCTTCAATGGTTCACCTATTGGCTTTTTTGGGAGCACGAATGGCTTTCGACAAAGTGATCCACTTTCTCTTTATCTTTTTACAATTATAATGGAAGGACTCAGTTGTATGTTGTTTGGGAAATCCTTCTGAGGAGCGACATCACATGCGCAGCAGAAGAACAGAAAACAAAACCCTAGATTTCCCATAGAAAGTTTTCGTCATCGTGTGAAGATTGGTGCGTCAAAAACAAATCCACAAAACTGCACATGTAAAAGAAGATACCTAGGGAGATCGTATATCCCTGAATTCCTGCAGATCTATAGGAGAGGATGAAGGAGGTCAAGCGTCCTCTCTAGCGGTATCCATACGGCAGGGATTACGACGATGCACCTCTCTCTCTAGGGAGAGGAGAATAGGAGGTGGCTACCAAAAGAAACCCTCAGCCTATAGAGCTTTGGTTCCCTCCTATTTATAGAGGCCCCTTGAAAACCCTAATGGATATTTTGCCCTATTAGGTATTGGATCTCCATTTAATTACCTAAGCCTCTTGGATTAGTGGGTCCCTACCCGATAATCTTTTATTAGCAATTATTGGATCTCATCTCAGGATCCAATAATTCAAGGGCTTAATAGATATCCAATAAGATAGGGGGTTCAGCGGATATCTGATATCTGAACCTCTACTCATCGCAACACCTACCATATGTGTGTGACCCTCTAAGCCCAATATCGAGCTGGCCGTGAGTCATACTTGTCAGAACTCCTTCTGACTTAGTGAATTATTATCTCTATAATAATTCACCCAACTCATCGACTACGGACATACCAAGCCACTACGCCGCGGCCCCCAAACGATATAGGAGAATCTAATCCTTTAGACCTATTTGTCATCAGTTATCATGTATCTATAGTCCCTCATCCATCCAATATCCTAGAGACCCAATACCGGGCACGGTGTTGTCAGGCCTATACAGTCTCTCCTCGAGTTTTGCTCTTGTCGGATTCTCCTAAAGAACTCTTTCTCTCTTAATCCAAATAACCTTGGCCAAGGATTTGTTCGAGCAAGAACACATGGGATATTCCTCTCATGATACTGAGAGCAGATGATCCTCTATTGATACTCAATAGCCCTCGTAAGGTTGGCTACCACTCCCAATAACCGGCTGTACTAGATCTGGAACTTTCCAAACCTATAAGGCCGGTATCAAAGAGTGGAGTACTCACACAGGACATCCTTGGTGTCTCAAGTCTAAGGACCAGATATACTACTAGGACTATGGAATCGCTGTCCAACGTGAGGTATCAATAACCATCCAGCATTCCGTAGGCAGATCAATCAGTGAACTCATTCCCCAATGAGCACCTGTACTGTACCCTTAGTGTCCCCACACGAGTAGCTATGAGACCAGCTACCTCCATCATATGGACGGGTATACAGCACACCAGTCTATCCGGTTATCTCGATATCCTTCTTGAGTAACCTATGACCAGAATAATTTAGGGTCTGTGTTTAAAGGTGAATCGATCTCATTATCGTGATTTATCATGATCCGATTCCCATTGCACAAATCCAGGGACATCACAATATATGCAACACGCAAGATAAAGTGATAAAACACCTAATAATAAGCAAAGAGAAAAAGTGCATATCAAGTCACAAGTCCCATCACTCATGTGATTGGCTTGCAGGGCACATATGACTAGCAATCTCCCACTTGACCTAAAGCTAATCACCTACGTGTCTGATCCCTATCAGACCTCTGTGACGCTCAAAAATAATTTGAGATAATAGCTTGGTTAGTGGATCTATAATGTTATCTTCGGATGGAACTCTTTCCACTACTACATCTCTTCAGGTCACGATCTCTCTAATAAGTTGGAACCTCCTTAGAAAACTTCTGATGAGACCCGAGTTTCCTTATTTGAGTAATCACCCCATAGTTGTCGTAATATAAGGGAATCAGCTCTTCGCTGCTCAACATGACTTCCAAATCTGTGATGAACTTCTTCATCCAAACTCTCTCTTTTGCTGCCTCTATCGCAGCAATATATTCTGCCTCTGTGGTCGAGTCAGTAGTAGTGTCTTTCTTCGAACTCTTCCAGCATACTGCTCCTCCATTTAGGGTGAACACATACCCTGAATTAGATTTGCTATCATCGATATTGGACTGGAAGATCGAGTCTATGTAGCCCTCAACCCTGAGGCTACTACCTCCATATACTAGTAAAAGATCCTTAGTCCTTCTCAAGTACTTAAGGATACTTTTTACTACTTTCCAGTGCTCCAAGCCTGGATCTACCTGATATCTGCTCGTGATACTCAAAGCATGTACTATATCAGGCCTGGTACATAGCATAGCATATATGATAGATTCTAGCGCTGATGCATATGGTATCATATCCATATGTGCCCATTCTTTAGGAGTCTTTGGGGACATATTCCTAGAAAGTGATATTTCATATCTCATTGGTATGACACCTCTCTTGGAATTTTTCATGCCAAACCTTTTGACAATGGTGTCTATGTACTTGAACTGGAACAAGCTAAAAATTCTCTTGGATCTATATCTATAGATCTGTATCCCCAATATGTAGATGCTTCCTCAAGTCCTTCATGGAGAAGTGCCTAGATAACCAAGTATTTGCTATAGAGAGCATTCCTACATTATTCCCAATGATCAGGATATCATCCACATATAATACCAAAAAGGTGATAGTGCTCCCACTTAATTTCCTATACACACAAGACTCATCTTCGTTCTTAATGAAGTCATAAGATCTGATCGCCTCATCAAATCTTATGTTCCAACTTCGGGAAGCTTGCTTCAATCCATAAATGGACCTAAGCAACCTGCACACCTTATCTAGGTTATCCCTGGACACGAATCCCTTAGGCTGTATCATATACACCTCCTCCTCGAGGTTACCATTAAGGAATGCGATTTTGACGTCCATCTGCCATATCTCATAATCATAGTGTGCTGCAATAGCCAATTGAATTCGAATGGATTTTAGCATGGCTACGGGTGAGAAAGTTTCGTCATAGTCAACACCTTGCCTTTGACGATACCCCTTAGCCACTAGCCTTGCTTTATAGGTCTCTACCTTTCCATCTACTCCAATCTTCTTTTTTGAAGATCCACTTGCAACCAATGGGTACGATACCCTCGGGTGCATCAACTAGGTTCTAAACTTTATTGGAGTACATGGAATTCATTTCTGAATTTATGGCTTCTTGCCATTTCCCGGAGTCTATGCTCATAATAGCCTCCTCGTAGGTCTGAGGATCAAAATCCTCAACATCCTCTTTTCTGATATGTCCCATATATCTCTCAGGAGGATGTGATACTCTACCGAACTGATGTAAAGTTAGAACTTGTATGCAAAGTACCTGAACAGATTCTGGCTGTGGAATGGTGCTTGAGCTAAGTTCTCCAACCTCACTGAACCTTATCATGCTCTCACTATCTTCACCAAGAATGTGTTCCTTCTTAAGGAACACTACTCTCTTGGCTACAAAGACCTTTTGGTCCTCATGGTGATAGAAATAATACCCATAAGTTTCCTTAGGGTATCTCACGAACTTACACCGTTCCGTCCTAGATTCCAACTTGTCAGGGTTGTGTCCTTAACGAGGGCAGGGCAGCCCCAAATCTTAATAATCTTAAGATCAGACTTCTTCTCATTCCATATCTCATATGGAGTAGACATCACTGACTTAGTTGGAATTCTGTTCAGAAGGTAAGCTGTAGTTTCTAAGGCATATCCCCAGAATGAGATGGGTAGGTCAGCGAAACACATCAATGAACGCACCATGTCTAATAGTGTGTGATTCCTCCTTTCTGATACACATTAAGCTGTGGTGTATAAGGAGGTGTCCATTGGGATAAAATCCTATAGTCTTTGAGGAACTAGGTGAACTCTGTACTCAAGTACTGACCTCCTCGATCTGATCGAAAAGTTTTAATACTCTTTCCTGTTTGGTTCTCCACTTCATTTTTATATTTCCTGAATTTCTCAAAAGACTCAGACTTATACTTCATCAAGTACACATGTCCATATCTTGAGAAATCATCAGTAAAAGGAATGAAGTAGGAATAACCACCTATAGCATTAGTTGACATGGGACCGCATACATCACTATGTATGAGTTCTAGTAACTCAGTGGCTCTCTCTCTAGTTCCACTAAATGGAGAGTTGGTCATCTTTCCCCGAAGGCAAGGTTCACATGTTGCATATGACTCATAGTCAAATGGATCTAGATATCCATTCTTCAGCAACTTTTGAATCCTTCCCTCGTGGATATGACCTAGCCTACAATGCCAAAGATATGCATTGTTCACCTCTTCTCATTTTCTCTTAGACTCATTTATACTCATGATATGTGGAGCTGTATCTATCATAAATAAACCATTATGCAATGTTCCTCTCATGATGATCTGATCATCTAATATTATTGAACAATCATTATTCTCAAAAACTAATTTATATCCAATAATTGTCAAACATGAAATGGAAATAATATTTTTGATAATAGAAGGAACATAATAGCATGCATCTAATGCAATAATAGCTCCACCAGACAGATGTATGGTGACGTTGCAAATAGCCACTACAGCAACCTTTGCTCTATTGCCCATCTTAAGGTCTATCTCGCCTTTGTTCAATCTCTTAGGTCCTTCTAAAACCTGCAACAAATTTCAAATATGATAAGCACTCTCAGTATCTAATACTCATGTGTTATCATAAGGTTCTGACAAATGGAGACTGATCGTAATTGTACCTGAAGCTTCTACAAGCTTCTGTTTTGCCCTCTCTACAAAGTACTCTTTGCAGTTCCTCTTTCAATGCCCATCTTTGCCGTAGTAGAAGCATTGGCCTTTGTCCTTTATTAGGTCTTTCTTGGCAACCTTTGCCTTGCCCATTTTGTGCTTGCCCTTGCCTTTCTTAAGGGTCTTCTCAGCCTTCCTTTTCTTTCTAGTCTCACCAGCATAGAGAACTGGCTTCTCTTTCTTGATGGTGCTCTCTGCTTCTCTCAACATATTGAGAAGCACTAGGAAGGTCACCTCAAGTTTGTTCATATTAAAATTCATTATGAACTGAGAAAATGAATCTGGTAGGGACTGAAGCACAAGATCCACACATAGGTTATCCTCTAAGATTATTCCTAGACCTGTGAGTTTCTCGATCCACTCAATCATCTTAAAGACATGGTTCTGAACCGGTGTCCCCTCAGTCATCCTAGCACGGAAAAGACTCTTTGATATCTCATATCGCTG
Organism: Musa troglodytarum; assembly: GCA_023547065.1. NCBI lineage: Eukaryota > Viridiplantae > Streptophyta > Magnoliopsida > Zingiberales > Musaceae > Musa > Musa troglodytarum. Next base: position 34,433,880 of record CP097511.1, read on the forward strand.
AGTTCTTCCCTGTTCCTCAAACAGTTTGTAGAGATGCAGGAGTATGAAATTAGCATCCATATTTTCATGCTGTTCTATAACTCAGTAGTCATAGAGGCCAACATATAATACTGAGCAAGAGTGGAATCATCTAAGTACTTCATAACGAGCGATCTCTCGCTGCCCTGCTCGTGGGCGTAGGGATCACTGTATCAAGGACATACGTGATTTTCTCTGCCATGAGAATGACTCTCAGATTACGAAGCCAATCCATATAATTTTGACCAGTGAGGCGGTTGGCATCAAGTATGCCACGTAAAGGATTTGAAAGTGACATTTTTTTGAAATAAAAGATATAGCAAAAATAAATAACATTCAGAATTTATAGAAATTTAAATAGTTAAGATAAGGACTTCTATCTTAATGTACTCCCACTAATTTTTTGTGAGAAACACAACACCCTCCGGTATGTGAATCGGAGACCCCCGATGGATCTCTAGTGGGGATCGGGATCCAATCGGCATCTTAACGTAACCTCGAGGGACTCGACCAATCACGTTAAGCCCGTAAAGATAGGCAACTCTTGCCAATCATAACTCCTTGTGATTCCCGTCCTGTTCAGCCTTTGAACCACCATGGCCTCGAGGGACTCAACCAACCATGATGTTCGGTTAAGTCATCACCATTGTTACAAGATGAGTCTAATTCGGTGATATACTCTCGAGGGACTCGACCAAGCATACCATGTCCTCAAGTTACCGGTGACATCACTATATCATAGATAAGATAGCGAGATTCGATATAAGTGAGTCTCGAGGGACTCGACCAACTCTACCTACATCGGGAATCGGTTCCTAGCTATAACGATGGAAGGCCACGTGGGTCAATCTAATTGCCTCACGTTTATCGACTTAATATTATTAATGGAAAGAATTTTTGATTTGGTCTCCTAACATAATATGTCACATACATACGTATTTAATATATATATATATATATCTACATCGCATGCAAATATATATATACATATCTCGTAGGTGTATATCTAATCACACATCACATGAGCAATCACACCAGATGATTATGGACCACATCCTAATGTGATCAGGTCCGAGCCAGTGGGACAATCACTCACATCAAGATCTATGTGTACTTCGGCGAATCTCTATGCCCTGTAATCATCCATCTCGCTTCATCGGATCCGTCGGCATCTCAACGATCTCCATGCATCGGATCATCCGTCTCGGACTCGTGAATCACACTACCACTGCGCCTCCTCATCTAATTACAACATAATTACAGGCATGCAGGCCCAACAATAAATGAGAAAAGAATAGAGGCTCACAGCCTCCAATAATAATAATCAAATGTACACATCACATCACAAGTCCATGATCATCTGTCCACATCATACATTACATGTATATGTTATTTTATAGGACTACTAGATAAAAAAAATAATAGTTAAAAAAACTATTTAATTAACATATTTATTTTTCTGAAATCAGGGACATAAAGGAAATTTTTGAATTCCTAGGGGTATTTTGGTAATTCGACCAATAGGGTATTTTGGTAATTCTATCAAAAGGGATAGAATCTGGAATTTTTGAAATTCTAAGGGGTATTTTAGTAATTCTATCAAAAGGGATAGAATCTGAAATTTCTAAAATTCCAAGGGGCAAAACTATCTTTTGACAAAAAACCCAAATCCTCCGCTACATGCGCTTGCAGCCACGTGTGCCCGCCGCCACCTAGTCGGCGCGACGCCGCGAGCACGACGATCGCAGAGGCGCGCTGCAGGAGCGCCCCAACTACGGGTGGACGCCGCTAACGCAGCGCCACCCACGGGCGCCGCAGCATCGCCCACGGACACCTCGCAGGCAACTCGCCGACACCCTAGCGGCGCTGCCCCGCAGGCGTCGCCACGGGCAGGCGCCGCATCCTCAGGCGGCCTTGTCCCCCACGGGGACCGCCCCTGCGGGTGGTTGTAGGCACTTCCTGCCTGGCCGTGGGCGACGGTGGTCGCCCTTGCAGGCACCACCCGCCCCTTAAGCAACGTTGCCTCCGCAGGTGCCTCCACCCATAGGTCGCAGGCAGGCAACCTACTTGCGGCCCGTCGCCCACCGGCCGACTGCCGCCTGTGTATGAAGCAAGGCTGCAAGGGCAGCAACAATTGCTACCCTTCCTGGCCCTTTTGCGCTAACGATTTTAGCATCAAAAGTAGATCCAAAACACAACACACACAGTTTAAGATCCGATCTTTACACGAACAACCTGGCTATGATACCACTATTTGGAAAATCCTTCTGAGGAGCGACATCATATGCGCGCAGAAGAATAGAAAACAAAACCCTAGATTTCTCGTAGAAAGTTTTCGTCATCGTATGAAGATCGATGCATCAAAAATAAATCTGCAAAATTGTATGTGTAAAAGAAGATACCTAAGGAGATCGTATATCCCTTAATTCCTACAAATCTGTGGGAGAGGATGAAGGAGGTCAAGTGTTCTCCTCTCTAGCGGTATCCACACGACAGGGATTGCGATGATGCACCTCTCTCTTTGGGGAGAGGAAAATAGGAGGTGACTACCAAAAGAAACCCTCAGCCTATAGAGTTTTGGTTCCCTTTTATTTATAGAGGCCTCTTAAAAACCCTAATGGATCTTTTGCTCTATTGGGTATTGGATCTCCATCTAATTACCCAAGCCTCTTGGATTAGTGGGTTTCTACCCAATAATCTCTTATTAGCAATTATTGGATCTCATTCTCAGGATCCAATAATTTAGGGGCTTAATGGATATCCAATAAGATAGGGGGTTCAGCGGATATCTTATATCCAAACCTCTACTCATCGTAACACCTACCATATGTGTGTGACCCTCTATGCCCAATATCGAGCTGGCCGTGAGTCATACTTGTCAGAACTCCTTCTGACTTAGTGAATTATTATCTCTATAATAATTCACCCAACTCATCGACTACGGACGTACCAGGCCACTACGCCGTGGCCCCCAAACGATACAGGGGAATCCAATCCTTTGGACCTATCTATCCTTAGTTACCATGTATCTATAGTCCCTCATCCATCCAATATCCTAGAGATCCTATACCGAGCATGGTGCTGTCAGGCCCATATGCTTTCTCCTCGAGTCTTGCTCTTGTCGGATTCTCCCAAAGAAATCTTTCTCTCTCAATCCGAATAATCTTGGCCAAGGATTTGTTCAAGCAAGAACACATGGGATATTTATCTCATGATACCAAGAGCGGATGATCCTCTATTGACACTCAATAGCCCTCGTAAGGTTGGCTACCACTCCCAATAACCGGTTGTATTAGATTTGAAACTTTCCAAACCTATAAGTCCGTTATCAAAGAGTGGAGTACTCATACAGAACATCCTTGGTGTCTCAAGTCTAAGGACCAGATATACTACTGAGACTACAAAATCACTGTCTGACATGAGGTATCAATAACCATCCAGCATTCCGTAGGCGGGTTAATCAGTGAACTCATTCCCCAATGAGCACCTGCACTATACCCTTAGTGTCCCCACACCAGTAGCTATGAGACCAACTACCTCCATCATATGGACGGGTATATAGCACACTAGTCTATCCGGTTATCTCAATGTCCTTCTTGAGTAACCTATGACCAGGATAATTCAAGGTCTTGTATAAAGGTGAATTGGTCTCATTATCGTGATCTCATCACAATCCGATTCCCATTGCACAAATCCAGGGACATCACAATTGTTGGAAAATCCGTGCAAGGGGAGTGACATCTCATGCGCAGCGGAAGAATAGAAAACAAAACCCCAGATTTCCTATAGAAAGTTTCTATCATCGTGCGAAGATCGGTGCGTCAAAAACAAATCTACAAAATTGCACATGTAAAAGAAGATAACTAGGGAGATCGTATATCCCTTAATTCCTGCAAATCTGTGGGAGAGGATGAAGGAGGTCAATAATCCTCCTCTCTAGCGGTATCCACATGACAAGAACTGCGACGATGCACCTCTCTCTCTAGGGAGAGGAGAACAGGAGGTCGCTACCAGAAGAAAACTCTCAGTCTATAGAGCTTTGGTTCTCTCCTATTTACAGAGACCCCTTGAAAACCCTAATGGATCTTTTGCCCTATTGGGTATTGGATCTCCATCCAATTAACCAAGCCTCTTGGATTAGTGGGTCTCTACCCAATAATCTCTTATTAGTAATTATTGGATCTCATCTTAGGATCCAATAATTCAGGGGCTTAATGGATATCGAATAAGATAGGGGGTTCAGCTGATATCTCATATCCGAACCTCTACTCGTCGCAACACCTACCATATGTGTGTGACCCTCTAGGCCTAATATCGAGCTGGCCATGAGTCATACTTGTCAAAACTTCTTCTGACTTAGTGAATTATTATCTCTATAATAATTCACCCAACTCATCGACTACGGACGTATCAGGCCACTACGCCGTAGCCCCCAAACGATACAAGAGAATCTAATCCTTTGGACCTATCTATCCTCAATTATCATATATCTATAGTCCCTCATCCATCCAATATCTCAGAGACCCTATACCGGGCATGGTGCTGTCAGGCCCATACGGTCTCTCCTCGAGTCTTGCTCTTGTCGGATTCTCCCGGAGAACTCTTTCTCTCTCAATCCGAATAACCTTGGCCAAGGATTTGTTCGAGCAAGAACACATGAGATATTCCTCTCATGATACCGAGAGCGGATGATCCTCTATTGACACTCAATAGCCCTCGTAAGGTTGGCATCCACTCCCAATGACCGGCCGTACTAGATATGGAACTTTCCAAACCTATAAGTCCAGTATCAAAGAGTGGAGTGCTCATACAAGACATCCTTGGTGTCTCAAGTCTAAGGACCAGATACACTACTGGGACTATGGAATCACTGTCTGGCGTGAGGTATCAATAACCATCCAGCATTCCGTAGGCGGATCAATCAGTGAACTCATTCTCCAATGAGCACCTGCACTGTACCCTCAGTATCCCCACACGAGTAGCTATGAGACTAGTTACCTCCATCATATGAACGGGTATACAGCACACCAGTCTATCTGGTTATCTCGATGTTCTTGTCAAGTAACCTATGACCAGGATAATTTAGGGTCTGTGTTTAAAGGTGAATTGGTCTCATTATCATAATCTCATCACGATCCAATTCCCTTTGCACAAATCCAAGGACATCACAATATACATCTAGATATGTGAGATAATGCCAATAATCATAAGCAAAGAGATTGACGCAGCGTGTTACAGGTGCAATCACTCATGTGATTGGCTTGTAGGGCACCTATAACTAGCAATCTCCCACTTGACCTAAAGTCAATCACCAACATGTCTAATCCCCATCAGACCTCTGTGATGCTCGAAAACAATCTGAGTCAATGGCTTTGTCAATGGATCTATAATGTTATCTTCGGATGGAACTCTTTCCATTGCTACATCTATTCTACCGACAATCTCTCTTATCAAATGGAACCTCCTCAGAACACTTCTAATGAGACCCGGGTTCCCTTATTTGAGTAATCATCCTGTATTTGTCACAATATAAAGGAATCAGCTCCTCGCTACTCGGGATGACTCTTAGATCTATGATGAACTTCTTCATCCAGGCTCCCTCCTTTACTGCCTCTATCGCAGTAATGTATTCCGCCTCTATGGTCGAGTCAGCAGTAGTGTCTTGCCTGAAACTCTTCCAGTATACTGCTCCTCCATTCAGGGTGAACATATACCCTAAATTAGACTTGTTATCATCGACATCGGACTGGAAGCTCGAGTCCGAGTAAACCTCAACCTTGAGGCTACTACCTCCATATACCAGTAAAAGATCTTTAGTCCTTCTTAAGTAGTTAAGGATACTTTTTACTGTTTTCCAATGCTACAAGCTTGGATCTGCCTGATATCTGCTCATGACACTCAGAGCATGCGCTATATCAGGCTTGGTACATAGCATAGCATACATGATAGATCCTATCGCTGATGCATATGGTATCATATCCATGTGTGCCCTTTCTTCAAGAGTCTTTGGGGACATATTCCTAGAAAGTTATATTCCATGTCTCATTGGTATGAGACCTCTTTTGAAATTTTCTATGCCAAACCTTTTGACAATGGTGTCTATGTACCGGAATTGGGATGAGCCAAGCATCCTCTTAGATCTATCTCTTTAGATCCGTATCCCCAATTTGTAGGATGCTTCCCTTAAGTCCTTCATGGAGAAGTACCTAGATAACCAAGTCTTTACTATGGAGAGCATTCCTACATCATTCCCAATGATCAGGATGTCATCCACATATAATACCAAAAAGGTGATAGTGCTCCCACTTAATTTCCTGTACACACAAGGTTCATCTTCGTTCTTAACGAAGTCATAAGATCTGATCGCCTCATCAAATCTTATGTTCCAACTTCAAGAAGCTTGCTTCAATCCATAAATGGACCTAAGCAACTTGCACACCTTATCTGGGTTATCCTTGGACACGAATCCCTCAGGCTATATCATATAGACCTCCTCATCGAGGTTACCATTGAGGAATGTAATTTTTGACGTCCATCTGCCAAATCTCATAATCATAATGTGCTACAATAGCCAATAGAATTCGAATGGATTTTAGCATGGCTATAGGTGAGAAAGTTTCATAATAGTCAACACCTTGCCTTTGACGATACCCCTTAGCCACTAGCCTTGCTTTATAGGTCTCTATCTGTCCATCTACTCCAATCTTCTTTTGAAGATCCACTTGCAACCAATGGGTACAATACCCTCGGGTGCATCAACTAGGTTCCAAACCTTGTTGGAGTACATAGAATCCAATTCTGAATTCATGGCTTCTTGCCATTTCCCGAAGTCTATGCTCATAATAGCCTCATCGCAGGTCTAAGGATCAATATCCTTAACATCCTCTCTTCTGATATGTCCCACATATCTCTCAAGAGGATGAGATACTCTATCTGACCTACGTAAAGTTGGAACTTGTCTGTTAGGTATCTGAACAGATTCTAGCTATGGAATGGTGCTTGAGCTAGGTTCTCCAACCTCGCTCAACTCTATCATACTCTCACTGTCTCCACCAAGAATGTATTCATTCTTAAGGAATACTACTTTCTTGGCTATAAAGACCTTTCGGTCCTCAGGATGACAGAAATAATACCCACAAGTTTCTTTGGGGTATCCTACGAACTTGCACCGTTCCGTCCTAGATTCCAACTTGTCAGGGTTGTGTCTCTTAACGTGGGCAGGGCAGCCCCAAATCTTAACACCTTTAAGATCGAGCTTCTTCCCATTCCATATCTTATATGGAGTAAACATCACTGATTTAGTTGGAATTCTGTTCAGAAGGTAAGCTGCGGTCTCTAGGGCATATCCCCAGAATGAGATGGGTAGGTCGGCGAAACACATCATGGAACGCACCATGTCTAACAGTGTGCGATTCCTCCTTTCTGATACACCATTAAGCTGTGGTGTATAAGGAGGTGTCCACTTAGGATAAGATCCCATAGTCTTTGAGGAATTAGGTGAACTCTGTACTCAAGTACTCACCTCCTCAATCTAATCGAAGGGTTTCAATACTTTTTCATGCCTGATTCTCTGTTAGGACTCTAGCTATGAGAGTCCTAATTTAGTTTCATTGATAAGGGCATTCATATAAATCCTATCTAGCCGACCCTTATTAAAGAGGTGAAGAGGCCGGCTAGGTTAGGGTTAGGTTACTTCTTAGGAAAGGAGTCCTATTAGAGAAAGAATCCTATTAGAAGTAGGAGTTCTATTAGGAAAAGAGTCGAAGTAGGAGTCTTATTAGGAAAAGAGTCCTATTAGAAGTAGGAGTCCTATTAGGAAAAGAGTCTTATTAGAAGTAGGAGTCCTATTAGGAAAAGAGTCCTATTAGAAGTAGAAGTCCTATTAGGGAAAGAGTCCTATTAGAATTAGGAATCCTACTAGAGAAGGAGTCCTAATTAGAAGTTGGTTAGAAGTAGGAGTCTTGAGTAAGAGTCCTATTAGGAGTTGGGGCTAAGAAGCCCTATAAATAACCATGTATTCATCCTCTTTAATGAATGGATAGATCAATCCTTTAGTAGCCTTTGTGCAGCAACTTGGAGGAAGGAACCCCTATAGAGTTCCAAGGAGGCCGATCCCCTATAGAGATCAACCCCAAGCTTAGAATCCGCGGAGGGTTCTAACACTTGGTATCAGAGTAGCGTTCTTGGCGTCTCGTTGCCCTTCCACAGCCATCCACCAGTCCTCCACAACCACGCAAAGCAATTCCCACAATTGCTTAGAAGATCATCGCTGAATTCCGCCGTCATCTCCACCACCGTAGATTATCCTTTGATCTTCCCATGAATTGCAACAGGTTCTAGTTATCTACCCTACTACTGCTGCAATTTAGTTATCCTTATTCAAAAAATCCAAAAAAATTCGTTCCTATAATTGCTGCATAAACTTTTCGTCGCAAAGTTTTCATCTCTACAACGAAAGTCGCACTGCAGAATTTCAGCCGCATAGCACTGCCTTTTTGATCTTGCTACTGCATTTTTTCTATCCAAATCTCTATGGAATTTTTACGACGGCTTTGACACTTCCTAACAGTGGTTTTCCCTTTGGTTTTGTCAAAAAATTCTCAATAAAAACCACTTATCTTTTACGTCCAATCTGCTGCACTTTAGACGTAAAAATCTGCTATAATACCTCTCCGTGATTCTCAATTTTGCCAAACCTCTTGCTGTCGTTTCTTCCTACGAAATTTTTTACAGTATTACCTCTTCCTTATCAGTAGATCCCCTTTAAATTTTACTTGAATCTCTTTTGAAAATTTCTAGAAAAATTACATCTTTACTGCTGGAATTTTTCGTGAAAATCTGGTATTGCACCTTGGTCCTTTTTCTTCTCCGTAACCTACTAAACCCTAGCCACCTTGCTGCCACAAACCAAGACATCTTTAGGGCATCCCTCTAACCTCAAGATGCAGCCATCATAACCTAGTTTCATAACCCTAATAGCATCAAAAACCACAGCCCAAAACAGTAAACCATTACAGCTGAACCCTTCAATCACCGATCTATTATCCGAACCTTCCACCACCCCATGCCATTAACCCATCAACAAAAAAAGACAAGGGCATCTCTGATCTACAGACATATGCTATGGCTTCCCAAGATCCAATTGATGCCAAATTTGAAGCATGGGAATCTCGGATTGAATCACGGCTTGAATCGCGCTTGGAAGACAAATTGCGCGCTTTATTTGCAGAATTCAGAATTGGACAACCATCGAGTCTAACCAAACTACAGCAAGGAGAGAATTTAGAAAGGACCCCAGAGAAGGAGGTGTTGAATCTCGGATTTTGATGATGAAACTAATTGAGTGTGATTTGTTGTCTAACTGCGTGTTGAGTTACGCAGGTCTACTATCGATCAGGATTAGATAGTTGACGCTGGAGGAATTGACGTTGCGCCGGAGGTGATCCGTCAGGATATTGGGTGTCGAGCCAGAGGTTCGGTCGACTATCGGTAGGAGGCTTCGTACGTCGGGCATCGAGCCAAGAAGTGCGGAGTTGCGCCATGGATTTCGAGGTTGCGGAGGTCAACCATCGATTGGGCAACAAGCCGCTAGAGAGGGAGATGTGCCGAAGGATCAGACGAAGCGCCAACCAATGATGGGTCAGGCAACTGAATATCAATTCGCGTTGTAATAACTATCTAGATCGAAGTAGAGTGTTTGGTGTTAGTTTGTGCAGGAGTAACTACAAAAGGGATGAAGACGTAAAGTGAAATCAAGGGCTGAAGTCAAGTGCGATGGATCGTTGGGAGTTCGAGAGTTTGATGGAAGCCTGAAGATTCATTGGGAGTGCCGCGAATCGCCGAGAACGCAGTAGGAGCTTACAAGGGTTTTCGAAGCTCACGAGGTTCGTCGGAAGTTCGCGGAGCTTGCCAAGAAAGATCGAAGCTTGCCAAAGAAGCTCGGGGGAACTCGCCAAAATCATCGTGGAGTCCGAGAGCTTGCCGGGAGTCTGCAGGATGGTTTCCGAGGGATCGTCGGAAGACCGCCGGAAGTTCACCAGAAGCTCGACGGAAGAAGACATGACTTGCGGACTTTGTAATAACTTAGGAAACATCTTTAAAATTCGTAGTTAGCACCTATTTTGGGTTAGGATTAGATAACCCGAAGTGGGGCTCATTGGGCCTTGATTAGGATGAGTTTGGGCCAAAATTTTGGCCCAAACCGAACCAATACGTGCATGAATGCTATCAGAGTCGGTTATTGTAGCCGGTTATCGAGTGTGGCGGTAGCACCGCCCGACTATTGAGCGCGGTGGAACCGCTGGTCAAGCGTGGCACCGCCTCAGACGCTACCAACAGACTGACACAGGCGGTGGCACCGCCTCTGACAGGCGGTGGCACCGCCTCTGACCACCAGAACCTGGGAACTCCAAATTGATTTCAAATTTGGAGCCCAATTTTGAATCCACTTTGGATCTATAAATACCCCCCCTTTCTCAGCTAAAAGAGAACCCTTTTGAGAGTTAGAATCTTGGTTTTGAGCTTTTGAAAAGTCTTGTTCTTGCTAAGTGTTCACCTCCTTCTTCTCCTTGAGAAATCTTGTAAGAGTGTGAACCACTTGTAAAGGGTTGTAAGAGGGGTATTTGATCCTTCCCCTTCAAAGGATTTGATAGTGGAAGAAGGGAGCCTCAACGGAGAAGGCTTCGAAAGTGGATGTAGATCACTTTGACCGAACCACTATACATCGCTGCGTCTTAATTGTGTGAGTGTTTAAATTTCTGTTTTACCTTGCTGCAAGCCTTTACTTTACTTGCTCCACATCCTTTTTATCTTTGTACGCATGCTTTAAAGTTAGAACACAAAAATCGGTTTCAAACGAAACGTTGCTTTCATCGTACGAAGTTTCCGACGCTTGTTTTAAATCGCTGAAAAGTCCATCGTTTTATCCGCTGCACTAATTCACCCCTCCTCTTAGTGCCGCTCGATCCCTAACAGGAGGGACAGCCCTCGAACGTGCTTCAGCCACGCATGAGGGTGGACTTCCTACGATGGGAAGAAGGAGACCCAACGGGGTGGATTTCGCGCGCAGAACGTTACTTTCGCTACTACCGAACGTCGGATAATGCTATGGTGGAGATTGCTGTCATCCACCTTGAAGGAGATGCTATTCAATGGTACAATTGGCTGGAATATAATCATGGGGCTCCAACATGGAATCAATTTAAGAATGCACTGCTGAACCGTTTCGGACCTACGGAGTATGAAAATATCGACGGCCAACTCGTAAAGATTCGACAAACCTCTACGATTCAAGAGTACCAAACCAGGTTTGAGAAGCTATCTTACCTTGCTCGTGATTGGACTGACCGTCAATTGTTAGGAACATTTATCGAAGGACTCAAGCCAGAGATAAAAGGGGAAGTTAAGGCACAACAGCCCCGTACCGTGATGGCTGCGATTTCTTTTGCCCGAATACAAGAAGAACGACTCAACCAAGATTCTTGAAGGATGAGAACCACTCCTAGAACCTCAACATATAAACCCCCTTCTGCTTCCAGCCATCCTTCACTGCCCAAAAAATTGACAAGAGAAGAACTACGTGATCGATCAGCAAAGGGTCTTTGTTGGCATTACGACGAGCCGTGGAACCGCGATCATCGCTGCAAAAGGGGCCACCTCCTATTGATTGAACCTCTTGAAGATAGGGAGAAGGAGGTCCAGGAGCATGAGGAAGAGGTCACGGATGAAGAACAGCAGCCAATTGATATTACGATGCATGCCCTTGCCGATTATGCAAACCCGCAAACAATGAAAGTGGGAGGATTTCTGAAGCAACAACCAATCACCATTCTTATTGACATCGGGAGCACTAATAATTTTATGAACAGTAAGGTTGCTATCTAGATGGCCTTACCTATTGAGAATTGCAGTAGGTTCAATGTTAAATTCGCAGATGGACGAATTTTGAAGTGTGATCGTAAGTGCCCACGGGTGAAACTATTACTGCAGGACCAAGAGATAATTGCAGATTTTTTCCTCCTCTCTCTCGATGATTATGAGGCCGTGCTTGGCATCGAATGGTTGATGACATTAGGTGATGTTTCCTGAAATTTTTTGAAACTAATTATGAAATTTTACAGCAAGGGGAAACAGGTGATATTGTACGAGAAACGTGGGAGCGACGTAACGACAATTTGCACACAACGAATGGAGAAAATTTTGCACAAAGCATGTAGCAGCTTTTTGGTACAACTTAAGTAGCAAAAATGAGTAACAAAGCTTCTTGGATATGATTATGAAATAACTTACAAAAAAGGGAAAGATAATGTTGTTGCAGATGCGCTTTCACGGCTACCCGAGCAATCTGAATTTTTGGTTGTTTCTCTTCCGACCAGCGACTTCCTTAAGGATATTAAGAGGGAATGGCAAGATAATCCAGAAACGAGTAAAATCACAAAAAAATTAAAGGAAGCACCAAGCTCTATGGCTCATTACAATTGGGACTCAAAGGACTTGCGATATAAAGGATGCATTGTGCTTGTGCCAAATTCTACTTGCATAAAAACCATCCTTTAAGAGATGCATTCCACACCTGCGGCCGGGCACTCCGAGTTCCTTAGAACCTATAAAAGAATTAAGCAAAATTTTTATTGGATAGGGATGAAAAATATTATTGCTGAATTTGTAGCACAATGTGATATATGTCAACGACACAAAGGTGAGATAGTGGCAAGTCCTGGAAAGTTACAACCTCTACCCATCTTGGACTCAATATGGACTGATATATCAATGGATTTCATCGAAGGGCTTCTCTCATCACAAGGAAAAGGTACAATTTTTGTCGTGGTTGATCGTCTTACAAAGTATGCTCACTTTTGTGCCATCCGTAATCCCTACACTACTTCTAGTATTGCTCGAATCTTTATGGAGAATATTGTAAAATTACATGGGATGCCGAGATCTATTGTAAGTGATCATGATAGGGTCTTCACGAGCAAATTTTGGACAGAGTTATTCTAGATACAAGGCATTAAATTAAAGATGAGTACGGCATATCACCCACAAACCGACAACCAAACTGAAGTGGTGAACAGGTGTTTGGAGACATACCTTAGATGCTTCACCAGTGACCGACCAAAAGAATGGACAAAGTGGCTTCCCTGGGCCGAGTGGTGGTATAATACAACTTATCATTCCTCCACAAAATGTACCCCCCGTGTAATTCCAAAATATGTGTTGGGTACCTCTAAAGTAGAACAAGTAGACAGGGAACTACAAGATAGAGACAAAATGTTGAAGTTGCTAAAAGATAATCTCACTGTAGCACAAGCAAGGATGAAATAGCAATATGATCAACACAGAGGCGAAAGAGAATTTTCAGTAGGAGATTGGGTCTTCCTACGGCTCCAGCCATACAAGCAAACATCAATCCAAACCAGAGCGTCTATGAGGCTTTCACCTCGGTTCTATGGATCCTACTAGATTTTGGAGCGCATCGGAGCAGTAGCATACAGATTGGACTTACCCACCAGCTCCCGAATCCATCCAGTCTTCTATGTATCATGTCTGAAGCTCAAGTTGGGACAACATGCGACAACCCAAAGCCATCTACCAAATATAACTACCAAGGAGCACACCAACCTAGTGCCATTATATGATCGTGTGAATCGTGACTGACGATGACGACCTCTCCATCAAGTGTTAATACAGGGGGCAAACCTCCCAGCAGAAGATGCCGCTTGGGAGAACTACGACGACTTGAAGATCAAATTCTCAGAATTCATGGAACGTCAGCCTCGAGGACAAGGCTGATTCAAGAGGGGGTCTCATAGGACTCTAGCCATGAGAGTCCTAATTTAGTTTCATTGATAAGGGCATTCATGTAAATCCTATCTAGCCAATTCTTATTAAAGAGGTGAAGAGGCCGGCTAGGTTAGGGTTAGGTTACTTCTTAGGAAAGGAGTCCTATTAGAGAAAGAATCCTATTAGAAGTAGGAGTTCTATTAGGAAAAGAGTCCTATTAGAAGTAGGAGTCCTATTAGGAAATGAGTCCTATTAGAAGTAGGAGTCCTATTAGGAAAAGAGTCCTATTAGAAGTAGGAGTCCTATTAGGAAAAGAGTCCTATTAGAAGTAGAAGTCCTATTAGGGAAAGAGTCATATTAGAATTAGGAATCCTACTAGAGAAGGAGTCCTAATTAGAAGTTGGTTAGAAGTAGGAGTCTTGAGTAAGAGTCTTATTAGGAGTTGGGGCTTAGAAGTCCTATAAATAACCATGTATTTATCCTCTTTAATGAATGGATAGATCAATCCTTTAGTAGCCTTTGTACAGCAACCTGGAGGAAGGAACCCCTATAGAGTTCCAAGGAGGCCGATCCCCTATAGAGATCAACCCCAAGCTTAGAATCTGTGGAGGGTTCTAACATTCTCCATTTCTCGTTTCCTCTTAAACTTACTTACACTCATGATATGTGGAGCTGTATCTAGCATAAATAAACCATTATCCAATGTTCCTCTCATGATGATCTGATCATCTAATATTATTGAACAACCATTGTTCTCAAAAACTAATTTATATCCAATAACTGTCAAACATGAAATGGAAATAATGTTTTGATAATAGAAGGAACATAATAGCATGCATCTAATGCAATAATAGCTCCACTAGGCAGATGTAAAGTGACCTTGCTAACAGCCAATGCAGCAACCTTTGCTCCATTACCCATCTTAAGGTCCATCTCGCCTCTATTCAATCTCCTAGGTCCTGCCGGAACCTGCAATGAATTACAAATATAATAAGCACTCTCGGTATCCAATACCCATGTGTTATCATAAGATTCTAACAAATAAAGACTGATCATAAATGTACCTGAAGCTTCTGCAATCTTCTGTTTCGTTCTCTCTGCAAGGTACTCTTTGCAGTTCCTCTTCCAATGCCCATCTTTACCGTAGTGGAAGCACTGGCGTTTGTCCTTTATTGGGTCTTTCTTAGCAAGCTTTGCCTTACCCATTTTGTCCTTGCCCTTGCCCTTCTTAAGGGTCTTCTCAGCCTTCTTTTTCTTTCTGGTCTCACCAATGTAGAGAACCGATTTCTCTTTCTTGATGGTGCTCTCTGCTTCTCTCAACATATTGAGGAGCCTTGGGAGGGTCACCTCAAGTTTGTTCATATTAAAATTCATTATGAACTGAGAAAAGGAATCTGGTAGGGACTGAAATACAAGATCCACATACAGGTTATCCTCTAGGACCATTCCTAGACCTGTGAGTTTCTCAATCCACTCAATCATCTTAAGGACATGGTTCAACTGTCCTAGTCATCCTAGCACGGAAAAGACTCTTTGATATCTCATATCGCTGAGTTCTTCCCTGTTCCTCAAACAATTTACGGAGATGCAGGAGCATGGAATTAGCATCCATATTTTCATGGTCTCTGTAACTCAGTAGTCATAGAGGCCAACATATAATACAGAGCAAGAGTGGAATCATCTAAGTACTTCACCTAACGAGCGATCTCATCCTCGCTTGCCCCTTCGTCAGGCGTAGGGATCACTGTATCAAGGACATACACGATTTTCTTCGCTGTAAGAACGATTCTCAGATTGTAAAGCCAATCCGTATAATTTGGACCAGTGAGGCGGTTGGCATCAAGTATGCCACGTAAAGGATTTGAAAGTGACATTTTTCTGAAATAAAAGATGTAGCATATATAAATAACATGCAGACTTTTCAGAAATTTAAATAATTAAGATAAGGACTTTTATCTTAATGTATTCCTACTAATTTTTCGCAAGATACACAACACCCTTGGTATGTGAACGGAGACCCCCGACGGATCTCTAGTGGGGATCAGGATCTAATCGGCGTCTTAACGTAACCTCGAGGGACTCGACCAATCACGTTAAGCCCGCAAAGGTAGGCAATTATTGCCAATCACAACTCCTTGTGATTCCCGTCCTGTTCGGCCTCCGAACCACCATGGTCTCGAGGGACTCGACCAACCATGATATTCGGTTAAGTCATTAACATCGTTACCAAATGAGTCTGATTAGGTGATATACTCTCGAGGGACTCGACCAAGCATACCATGTCCTCTGGTCACCTCTGACATCTCTATGTCATAGATAAGATGGCGAGACGTGATATAGGTGAGTCTCGAGGAACTCGACCAACTCAACCTACACCGGGAATCAGCTCCTAGCTATAACGATGGAAGGCCACGTGGGTCAATCTAATTGCCTCACGTTTACCAACTTAATATTATTAATGGAGAGGATTTTTTATTTGGTCTCCTAACATAATGTGTCACACACATACGTATGTAATATATATATTTACATCGCATGCAAATATATATATATATATATATATACATATCTAGTAGGTGTATAACTAATCACATATCACATGAGCAATCATACCAGATGATCATGGACCATATCCTAATGTGATCAGGCCCGAGCCAGTGGGCCCAATCACTCACATCAAGATCTATGTGTACTTCGGCGCATCTCTATGCCCTGTGATCGTCCATCTCGCTTCGTCGGATCCGTCGGCATCTCAACGCATCTCCATGCATCGGATCGTCCATCTCAACCTCGTGAGTCATGTTACCGCTGCCCCTCGTCTGATAATTACAACATAATTACAGGCACGTAAGCCCGACAATTAATGAGAAAAATAGAGGCTCGTAGACCCCAATAATAATAATCACATGTACACACATCACATCACAAGTCCATGATCATCTGTCCACATCATACATCACATGTATATATTATTTTTTAGGACTACTAGATAAAAAATAATTACTAATTAAACTATTTAATTAACATATTTAATTTTCTAAAATCAGGGACATAAAGGGAATTTTTTAAATTCCCAGGGGTATTTCGATAATTCGATCAAAAGGGTATTTTGGTAATTCTGTCAAAAGGGACAGAATCTGGAATTTCTAAAATTCTGTAGGGTAAAACTATCTTTTGCCCAGAAAAACCCTAATCCCTCTTCTGCAACGTTACAGTCGCCGTCACCCTACCGGTGGCGGCCACTACAGCCGAGCGCGTTGCCCCTGCTCGCGGGCGCAGCGCCTGCAGGTGGTCTGTCCACAGGTGGTGCTGCCCCTTGCGGGTGCGCCCACATCTACGGGCAGATTGCTCGCAGGCGGCGCTGTCCCTTGCGGGCTGGCCGCAGGCGGCGTTGCCCATTGCGGGCGGGAGGAGGCGGCGCGCCGCTACCCAGCGCGGCTGCTGCCACCGGCGCCTCAGGCGCTGCTGCGCACGGGCGCAGCGCCCGGCGGCGCCTGCGGCGTTGGCCACGGCGCGGCGCCGCCGATGCCCAGGCGTTGCCCTCTGGCAGCCGCGACTCCCCACGTGGGTTGGCGTAAAGGCTGCCGGCGTAACGCTAAGTTGCTCGGCGGGTTACTGCCTTCTTTGCTGTGGCAGCAAGGCTGCAAGCAGCCTTGCGGTTGCTGCACGAGCGGGCAGCAACAGTTGCTGCCCTTTCTCGCTATTCACGCCAACGATTTTGGCGATAAGACCTATTCTAGATCACAACACACGTAGTTTAAGATCTGATCTTCGCACAAACAACCTAGCTCTGATACCACTGTTGGGAAATCCGTGCATGGGGAGTGACATCTCATGCGCAGTGGAAGAATAGAAAACAAAACCCCAGATTTCCCGTAGAAAGTTTCTATCATCGTGCGAAGATCGGTGTATCAAAAACAAATCTGCAAAACTGCACGTGTAAAAGAAGATATCTAGGGAGATCGTATATCCCTGAATTCCTACAGATCTATGAGAGAGGATGAAGGAGGTCAAGCGTCCTCCTCTCTAGCGGTATCCACACAGCAGGGATTGCGACGATGCACCTCTCTCTCTCTGGGGAGAGGCGAATAGGAGGTGGTTACCAAAAAACCCTCAGCCTATAGAACTTTGGTTCCCACCTATTTATAGAGGCCCCTTGAAAACCCTAATGGATCTTTTTGCCCTATTGGGTATTGGATCTCCATCCAATTACCCAAGCCTCTTGGATTAGTGGGTTTCTACCCAATAATCTCTTATTAGCAATTATTGGATCTCATCTCAGGATCCAATAATTCAGGGGCTTAATAGATATCCAATAAGATAGGGGGTTCAGCGTATATCTCATATCCGAACCTCTACTCGTCGCAACACCTACTATATGTGTGTGACCCTCTAGGCCCAATATCGAGTTGGCCGTGAGTTATACCTGTCAGAACTCCTGCTGACATAGTGAATTATTATCTCTATAATAATTCACCCAACTCATCGATTGCGAACGAACCAGGCCACTATACCGCGGCCCCCAAATGATAGGGGAATCTAATCCTTTGGACCTATTTGTCCTCAGTTACCATGTATCTATAATCTCTCATCCATCTAATATCCGAGAGACCCTATACCGGGCATGGTGCTGTCAGGCCCATACGGTCTCTCCTCGAGTCTTGCTCTTATCGGATTCTCCCAGAGAACTCTTTCTCTCTCAATCTGAATAACCTTGGCCAAGGATTTGTTTGAGCAAGAATACATGGGATATTCCTCTTATGATACCGAGAGCGGATGATCCTCTATTGATACTCAATAGCCCTCGTAAGATTGGCTACCACTCCCAATGACCGGCTGTATTAGATATGGAACTTTCCAAACCTATAAGTCCGTTATCAAAGAGTGGAGTACTTATACACGACATCCTTGGTGTCTCAAGTCTAAGGACCAGATACACTACTGGGACTATGGAATCGTTGTCTGACGTGAGGTATCAATAACCATCCAGCATTCCGTAGGCGGATCAATCAATGAACTCATTCTCCAATGAGCACCTGCACTGTACCCTTAGTGTCCCCACACGAGTAGCTATGAGACCAGCTACCTCCATTATATGAATGGATATACAGCACACCAGTCTATTCGGTTATCTCGATGTCCTTCTCGAGTAACCTATGACCAGGATAATTTAGGGTCTATGTTTAAAGGTGAATTGGTCTCATTGTCGTAATTTCATCATGATCCAATTCCTATTATATAGATTAAAGGACATCACAATATACATCTAGATAATATGAGATAATGCCAATAATCATAAGCAAAGAGATTGATGTAGCGTGTTATAGGTACAATCACTCATGTGATTGGCTTGTAGGGCACCTATAACTAGCAACAATATATGCAACAAGCAAGATAAAGTGATAAAACGCCTAATAATAAGCAAAGAGAAAAAGTACATATTAAGTCACAAGTGCCATCACTCATATGATTGGCTTGTAGGGTACATATGACTAGCATATGTTGGAAGAGGCAGTCTCTAATGGCAGCATTAAGGGACCCCATGTTGGTTCTATTCATATATTGCAAATAACTTTTGCAGATGATCTTATTATATTTCTTCGTAATGACTCTACTTCAGTGAGAAATCTAGCTACTATTCTGAATGACTTTGGTCTGGTTTCTGGCCTTCACCTAAATCATGCAAAAGGTAAAATCTATATGGGTCATTGCAAAGAAAATAAAGATTATTTTACACTAACTTTGGGGGTTCACGAGGAAAGTATGTCAGCTCCTTATTTGGGTCTCCCACTCATATTCACTAGCATTCACAAAACCCACTATCAGCTTATCTTACAAAAAATAAAGAATAGAATTATCTCCTAGAAAACTAGACTTCTTTCCAAAGCACGATGACTTGAACTCATCCAATCTATGTTATTCTCTTACTCTATTTATTGGTCTACTGCATTTCTTATGCTTGTTGGACTTCATTAGGAAATTGAATGACTATTTAAGAACTTCTTCTAGAATGGCACGGATGGTAAGGCAATGCATATGGTAAATTGGAATAGCATCTGTAGACCGAAAGATTAGAATCTGAGAAATCTAAGAGATTGGAATAAAGCTTGTTTGGTACAAAAATTATGGGATCTCTTGCAAAACAAATCCTTATAGTCACAATGGGTTTCTACTAGGTAACCTATCTAAGGAATCAATTTTGGAAGTTTTAATAAAAACATATCATTCTACTACTTGGAATGGAATTTTGAAAGTAAGAAATTGGCTAATCAAACATATTTCTTATGTAATCTCCTCTAGGACTAGCATTAATATGTGGTATGTGTTGGAAAATTCTTCTAGGGAGCGACATCTCATGTGCAACGGAAGAACAAAAACAAAACATCCCAGATTTCCCATAAAAAGGTTCTGTCGTCATGCAAAGATCGGTGCATCAAAATAAATCCGTAAAAACTGTAAGTGTAAAAGAAAATACCTAGAGGATAGTACATCCCTGAATCCCTGCAGAACTGAAGAAAGGAATCAAGGTCAAGCATCCTCCTCTCAAGTAGTATCCATATGGCAGGAACTGTGACAATGCTCCTCTCTAGGGAAAGGAGAACAGAAGGTGACTACCAAAAGAAAACCCTCAGCCTATAGAGCTTTGGTTTCCTCTTATTTATAGAGGCCCCCTGTAAACCCTAATGGATCTTGCCCTGTTGGGTATTGGATCTCCATCCAACTACCCAAGCCTATTAGATTAGTGGGTCTCTACCTAATAATCTCTTATTAGCAATTATTGGATCTCATCTAAGGATCCAATAATTCAGGGACTTAATGGATATCTAAGTTAGGGGCTCTAGCGGATATCTCATATTCGAATCTCTACTCATCGCAACACCTACCATATGTGTGTGACCCTCTAGGCCCAATATCAAGCTGGCCGTGAGTCATACTTGTCAGAACTCCTTCTGACTTAGTGAATTATTATCTCTATAATAATTCACCCAACTCATCGACTGCGGACGTACTAGGCCACTACGCCGTAGCCCCCAGATGATACAGGGGAATCCAATCCTTTGGACCTATTTGTCCTCAGTTACCATGTATCTATAGTTCCTTATCCATTTAAAATCATAGAGACCCTATACCGGGTATGGTGCTATCAGGCCCATACGGTCTCTCCTCGATTCTTACTCTTGTCGAATTTTCTCGGAGAACTCTTTCTCTCTCAAACAAAATAACCTTGGCCAATGATTTATTCGAGCAAGAATACATGGGATATTCCTCTCATGATACCGAGAGTGGATGATCCTCTATTGACACTCAATAGCCCTCATAAGGTTGGCTACCACTCCCAATAATAGGTTGTACTAGATCTAGGACTTTCCAAACCTATAAGTCCGGTATCAAAGAGTGGAGCACTCATACAGGACATCCTTGTTGTCTCAAGTCTAAGGACCAGATACACTACTGGGACTACAAAATCACGGTCTGATGTGAGGTATCAATAACCATCCAGCATTTCATAGGCGGATCAATCAGTGAACTTATTCCCCGATGAGCACCTACATTGTACCCTTAGTGTCCCCACACGAGTAGCTATGAGACCAGCTACCTCCATCATATGGACGGGTATATAGAACACTAGTCTATCTGGTCATCTCGATGTCCTTCTCAAGTAACCTATGACCAGGATAATTTAGGGTCTGTGTTTAAAGGTGAATCAGCCTCATTATTGTGATCTCATCACGATTCGATTCCCATTGCACAGATCCAAGGACATCACAATATATACAACACGCAAGATAAAGTAATAAAATGTCTAATAATACATAAAGAGAAAAAATACATATCAAGTCACAAGTGCCATCACTCATGTGATTGGCTTGCAGGGCACATATGACTAGCAATCTCCCACTTGACCTAAAGCCAATCATGAATATGTTTGATCCCCATCAGACCTCTATGACGCTCAAATACAATTTGAGTCAATGGCTTTGTCAATGGATCTACAATGTTATCTTCGGATGGAACTCTTTCTACTACTACATCTCTTCGGGTTACGATCTCTCTAATAAGATAAAAACTCCTCAGAACACTTCTGAGGAGACCCGAGTTCCCTTATTTAAGTAATCACCCTATAGTTGTCGCAATTTAAGGGAATTGGCTACTCGTTGTTAGGAACAACTCCTAGATCTATGATGAACTTCTTCATCCAGATTCTCTCCTTTGCTACCTCTACCACAGCAATGTATTCCGCCTCTATGGTCAAGTCAGTAGTAGTATCTTGCATGGAACTCTTCTAGCATACTGCTCCTCCATTCAGGGTAAACACATACCCTGAATTAGACTTGCTATCATCGACATCGAACTGAAAGCTTGAGTCCGTGTAGCCCTCAACCCTGAGGCTACTATCTCCATATACCAGTAAAAGATCCTTAGTCCTTCTCAAGTAATTAAGAATATATTTTACTACTTTCTAGTGCTCTGAGCCTGGATCTGCCTGATATCTGCTCGTGACACTCAGAGCATACGCTATATCAGGCCTGGTACATAGCATAAGCATATATGATAGATTCTATCGCTGAGGCATATGGTATCATATCCATGTGTGCCCTTTCTTCAGGAGTCTTTGGGGACATACTCCTAGAAAGTGAAATTCCATGTCTCATTGGTATGAGATATCTCTTGGAATTTTTCATACCAAATCTTTTGATAATGGTGTCTATGTATCAGGACTAGGATAAGCCAAGCGTCCTCTTGGATCTATCTCTATAGATTCGTACCCCCAATAAGCAGGATGCTTCTCCTAAGTCCTTTACAGAGAAGTGCCTAGATAACTAAGTCTTTACTATAGAGAGTATTCTTACATCATTCCCAACGATCAGGATGTCATCCACATATAATACCAAAAAGGTAATAATGCTCTCACATACTTTCCTGTACACATAAGGCTGATCTTCGTTCTTAACGAAGTCATAAGATCTGATCGCCTCATCAAATCTTGTATTCCAACTTTGGGAAGCTTGCTTCAGTCTATAAATGGACCTAAGAAACCTACACACCTTATCTAGGTTATCCTTGGACATGAATCCCTTATGCTGTATCATATACACCTCCTCCTCGAGGTTGTCATTTAGGAATACGGTTTTGACGTTTATCTACCAGATCTCATAATCATAGTGTGCTGCAATAGCCAATAGAATTCGAATAGATTTTAGCATGGCTATAGGTGAGAAAGTTTTGTCATAGTCAACACCTTTCTATCTACTCCAATCTTCTTTTTGAAGATCCACTTGAAGCCAATGGGTACAATACCCTTGGGTGTATCAACTAGGTTCCAAACCTTATTGGAGTACATGAAATCCATTTATGAATTCATAGTTTCTTGCCATTTTCCAGAGTCTATGCTCATAATAGCCTCCTCATAGGTCTGAGGATCAAAATCCTCAACATCCTCTTTTCTGATATGTCCCATGTATCTCTCAGGAGAATGAGATACTCTACCAGACCTACATAAAGTTGGAACTTTGTGTGTAAGGTACCTGAACAGATTCTGGCTATGGAATGGTGCTTGAGCTAGGTTCTCCAACCTCACTCAACTCTATCATCCTCCCACTGTCTCCACCAAGAATATGTTCCTTCTCCAGGGACACTGCTCTCTTGGCTACAAAGATCTTTTGGTCTTCAGGGTGATAGAAATAATACCCACAAGTTTCCTTGGGGTATCTTACGAATTTGAACCATTTCTTCCTGGATTCTGACTTGTCGGGGTTGTATCTCTTGATGTGGGCAAGACAGCCCCAAATCTTAACAACCTTAAGATTGGGCTTCTTCCCATTCCATATCTTATATAGAGTAGACATCACGGACTTAGTTGGAATTCTGTTCAAAAGGTAAACTACGATCTCTATGGCATATCCCTAGAATGAGATGGATAGGTCGACGAAATACATCATAGAATGTACCATATCTAATAGTGTATAATTCCTCCTTTTTGATACACCATTAAGCTGTGGTGTATAAGGAGGTGTCCATTGGGATAAAGTCCCATGGTCTTTGAGGAACTGGATAAACTCTATACTTAAGTACTCACCTCCTCGATCTGATCGAAGGGTTTTAATACTCTTTCCTGTCTGGTTCTCCACTTCATTCTTATTTTCCCTAAATTTCTCAAAAGCCTCAAACTTATACTTCATCAAGTACATATATCCGTATCTTGAGAAATCATCAATGAAATTAATGAAGTAGGAATAACCACCTATGGCATGAGTCGATATAGGATCACATACAATACTATGTATAAGTTCTAGTAACTAAATTGAGAGTTCATTATCTTTCTCCGAAGGCAAGGTTCACAAGTCGCATATGACTCATAGTCAAATGGATCTAGATATTCATTCTTCAACAACTTTTGAATCCTTCCCTCATGGATGTGACCTAGCCTACAATGCCACAGATATGCACTGTTCACCTCTTCTTGTTTCCTCTTAGACTCACGTATACTTATGATGTATGAAGTTATATCTAGCATACATAAACCATTATACAATGTTCCTCTTGTGATGATCTTATCATCTAATAATATTGAATAGCCATTATTCTCAAAAACTAATTTATATCCACTAACAGTTAAATATAGATAGAAATAATATTTTTAATAATAGAAGGAACATAATAGCATGCATCTAATGCAATAATAGCTATACCAGGCAACTATAAGGTGACCTTGCTAACAGCCACAACAACAACCTTTGCTCCATTGCCCATCTTAAGTTCCATATCGCCTTTGTTCAATCTCCTAGGTCGTACTAGAACTTGCAATGAATTATAGATATGATAAGCACTCCTAGTATCCAATACCCATGTGTTATCATAAGATTCTGACAAATGGAGACTGGTCATGAATGTACCTGAAGCTTCTCCATGCTTCTGTTTCACCCTCTCTACAAGGTACTCTTTGCAGTTCCTCTTCCAGTACCCATCTTTGTCGTAGTGGAAGCACTGGCCTTTGTCCTTTGTTGGGTCTTTCTTGGCAACCTTTGCCTTACCCATTTTGCCCTTGCCCTTGCCCTTCTTAAAGGTCTTCTCAGCCTTCCTTTTCTTTCTGGTCTTACCAGTATAGAGAATCGACTTCTCTTTCTTGATGGTGCTTTCTGCTTCTCTTAACATATTGAGGAGCTTTGGGAGGGTCACCTCAAGCTTGTTTATATTAAAATTCATTATGAACTGAGAAAAGGAATCTGGTAGAGACTGAAGCACAAGATCCACACACAGCTTATCCTCTAGGATCATTCCTAGACCTATGAGTTTCTCGATCCACTCAATTATCTTAATGACATGGTTCTGAATCGGTGTCCCCTTAGTCATCCTGGCACGAAAAAGACTCTTTGATATTTCATATCGTTGAGTTCTTCCCTGTTCCTTAAATAGTTTATGGAGATGTAGGAGTATGAAATTAACATCCATATTTTCATGCTGCCTCTATAACTCAGCAGTCATAGAGGCCAACATATACTGAGCAAGAGCGAAATCATCTATGTACTTCACATAACGAGTGATCTCATCCTCGCTTACCCCTTTGTTGGGTGTAGGAATCATTGTATCAAGGACATACACAATTTTTTTCACCATGAGAATGATTCTCAAATTATGAAGCCAATCCGTATAATTTGGACCAGTGAGGCGGTTGGCATCAAGTATGACACGTAAAGGATTTGAAAGCGATATTTTTTTGAAATTAAAGATGTAGCAGAAATAAATAACATGCAGACTTTGTAAAAATTAAACAATTAAGATAAGGACTTCTATCTTAATATATTCCCACTAATTTTTTGTGAGACACACAACACCCTCCAAAAGTGAATCGTAGACCCCCGACGGATCTCTAGTGGGGATCGGGATCCAATCGACGTCTTAACGTAACCTCTAGGGACTCGACCAATCACGTTAAGCCCGTAAAGGTAGGCAACTCTTGCCAATCACAACTCCTTGTGATTCCCATCCTATTTGGCCTCCGAATCACCATGGTCTCGAGGGACTCGACCAACCATAATGTTCGGTTAAGTCATCACCATTATTACAAGATGAGTCTGATTCGGTGATATACTCTCTAGGGATTCGACCAAGCATACCATGTCCTCAGGTCACCAGTGACATCTCTATGTCGTAGATAACATAGCGAAATGCAATATAGGTGAGTCTTGAGGGACTTGACCAACCCAACCTGCACCAGGAATCGGTTCCTACCTATAACGATAGAAAGCCACGTGGGTCAATCTAATTGCCTCACGTTTACCGACTTAATATTATTAATAGAGAAGATTTTTTATTTGGTCTCCTAACATAATATGTCACACATACATATTTAATATATACATCTACATCGCATGCAAATATATATATATATAGTAGGTGTATAACAAATCACACATCACATGAGCAATCACACCAGATGATCATGGACAACATCCTAATGTTATCAGGCCTGAGTCAGTGGGCCTAATCACTCACATCAAGATCTATGTGTGCTTAGGCGCATCTCTATGCCCTGTGATCGTCATTCTTCATTGATTCCGTCGGTATCTCAACACATCTTCATGCGTCGGATCGTTCGTCTCAACCTCGTGGGTCTTACTACCGCTGCGCTTCCTTATGTAATTACAACATAATTATAGGCATGCAGGCCCGATAATGAATGAGAAAAATAGAGGCTCGCAGGCCCCAATAATAATAATCACATGTATATACATCACATCACAAGTCCATGATCATCTGTCCACATCATACATCACATGTATATATTATTTTATAGGACTACTAGATAAAAATAATAGTTAATTAAATTATTTAATTAACATATATATTTTTCTGAAATCAAGGACATAGAGGAAATTTTCTAAATTCCTAAGGGTATTTTGGTCATTCGACTATAGGGCATAAGACTAGAATTTCATAAATTCTCAAGGATAAAACTATCTTTTGCCTAAAACCCTAACCCCTCTCACTGCTTTGCTGCGATGTGGCCGTCGCCACCCTATCGGTGGCGACCACTACAAACGCCTCACCGGGGCGCTCACGGCGCTCGCGCGAGCACCACCTCTCGATGGCGTCGCCCTTGCAGGCTTGCACCCCTGTAAGCATCGCTGTGAGCTGGCCACCCTCAGGCGGGTGCTGCTGCAGGCTGGTCGCCCATAGGCGGGGACCCCCGTGGGCTTTGTGCCCCGGGCAACAATCGCCCCTATGTGTGAAGCCACCACAGCGAGCACGCGCCACCCCTACGGGCTCTTCTACTCGTGAGGCTACGCCCGTAGGCCACCATAGGAAGCATTGCCCCGACGGGCACCGCCCGCCCTTTTGGACAGGCTGCCCCACAGGGACTGTTGCTGCGGGTGGGCCGACAACCACCTACCTGTAGGTCCTGTGCCCGTAGCTACCATCGCTGCCGGTGCAGGTAGCAAGGTTATAAGCAGCCTCTTCGTCGTTGTGCGAGCGCAGCAAGGGCAACAACAGTTGCTACCCTTCCTCACCTTTTGCACCCATAATTTTGGTGTCAAAAGTAGATCTAAAATACAACACACGTAGTTTAAGATTCGAACTTCACATGAACAACCTGGCTCTAATACCACTATTGGGAAATCCTACTTGGGAGTGACATCTCATGTGCAATGGAAGAACAAAAACAAAACACCCCAGATTTTCCATAGAAAGGTTCCGTCATCATACGAAAATCGGTGCATCAAAACAAATCCATGAAAACTACATGTGTAAAAGAAAATACCTAGGGAGATCGTATAACCCTGAATCCCTACAAATCTGTAGGAAGGATGTAGAAGGTCAAGCATCCTCCTCTCTAGCAGTATCCACACGGTAAGGACTACGACGATACTCCTCTCTACAGAGAGAAGAACAGAAGGTGGCTACCAAAAGAAAACCCTCAATCTATAGAGCTTTGGTTCCCTCCTATTTATAGAGGCCCCCTGTAAACCCTAATGGATCTTACTCTATTGGGTATTGGATCTCTATACTATTACCCAAGCCTCTTGGATTAGTGGGTCTCTACTTAATAATCTCTTATTAGCAATTATTGGATCTCATCTAAGGATCTAATAATTCAGGGGCTTAATGGATATCCAATAAGTTAAGGGCTCCAGTGGATATCTCATATACAAACCTCTACTCATCGCAATACCTACCATATGTGTGTGACCCTCTAGGCCCAATATCAAGCTAGCCATGAGTCATACTTGTCAGAACTACTTCTGACTTATTGAATTATTATCTATATAATAATTCACCTAACTCATCAAATGTGAACGTACTAGGCCACTACGCCATAGCCCCAGATGATATAGGGGAATCCAATCCTTTGGACCTATCTGTCCTTAATTACTATGTATCAATAGTCCCTTATCCATCTAATATCCTAGAGACCCTATATTGGGCATAGTGTTGTTAGGCCAATACAATCTCTCCTCGAGTCTTGCTCTTGTCGAATTCTCATGTAGAACTCTTTCTCTTTTAATCTGAATAACCTTGGCCAAGGATTTGTTCGAGAAAGAATACATGGGATATTCCTCTCATGATACCGAGAGCAGATGATGCTCTATTGACACTCAATAGCCCTCGTAAGGTTGACTACCACTCTCAATAACCGACTGTACTAGATCTGAAACTTTCCAAACCTATAAGTCTGGTATCAAAGAGTGGAGTAACCATACAGGACATCTTTGGTGTCTCAAGTCTAAGGATCAGATACACTACTAGGACTACAGAATTGCTGTCTGACATGAGGTATCAATAATCATCTAGCATTCCGTAAGCGGATCAATCAGTGAACTCATTCCCCAATGAGCACCTGCACTGTACCCTTAGTGTTCTCACACGAGTAGCTATGAGACCAGCCACCTCTATCATATGGACGGTATATAGCACACCAGTCTATCCGGTTATCTCGATATCCTTCTCGAGTAACCTATGACTAGGATAATTTAGGATCTCTGTTTAAAGGTGAATCGGTCTCATTATCGTGATCTCATCACAATCCGATTCTCATTGTACAGATCCAAAGATATCACAATATATACAACACACAAGATAAAGTGATAAAATTCCTAATAATACGTAAAGAGAAAAAATACATATTAAGTCACAAGTGCCATCACTCATTTGATTGGCTTGCAGGGCACATATGACTTGCATTATGATCCTTGGGTGAATGGGAAAAATATATTCCAATTGTATGGTGATAGAGTACGAAGAGATCTTGGACCCCTAAAGATTGGAAGGTTTCTGAATTCATTTCTAACGACGCTTGGTGTCTTCCCAATCCTACTTCTCCTGACATGCTATCACTTTGGCCGACCATTACAACTCTTCCAATCAGGACCAACTCTTCATATATGCTTATTTGGCTTCATGACAATGGTAAATTTAGTGCTATATCTACATGGAATCAAATCAGAAAAAGAAACAATAAGTGGATCCCAAGCAGTTGGACATGGGATAGATCGGGCTCTTAGAGACATTCCATATGCATATGGCAGGCCCTTCTTGCCAAACTACATACAATAGACAATATGAAGCGAAGAGATATCTATCTTATTAACCGATGCGCTCTTTGTATGTAATAGGAAGAAAGTATTGATCATCTCTATTTTGGTTGCGATTACACTAATTGGCTATGGAAGGAGATTTTGAAGAGATTTGAACTCAATAGGCTACCAATAGCAAACTTACATTAGGAATTAGAACAACTCAAGCAAACCTTCTCAAGACAAGGGCCTCTTACATAATTGGCAAATGTTTCTTTCAGATGTGCTATTTGGTGAATTTGGAAGGAGAGGTGAAGCAAAATCTTTGAGGGCCACAACACATACAATGCTCATCTTCTACTAGAAATTCTTAACAACTCAAGATCATGTATAGAGTAGGATTTGGAAATGAAGTATTTAACAAGCCGAGAAATAGAGACTCTCATCAGATTCAATTTTACCATTTGTTAATGCTTTCCCGAATGATGTTGCCATATTATGTGATTCTGTACTTCAATAATGTGGTATATTCATAAGTTTATTGGGAAATCCATGGGGGTGACATCTCATGCACAGTGGAAGAACAGAAAAAAAAACTTTAGATTTCCACGAAAGGTTCCGTTATCGTGCGAAGATCGGTTCACTACATAAACAATTCCATGAAAACAGCATATGTAAAAGAAAGATACCTAGGGAGATCGTATATCCCTAAATCTCTGCAGATTTGTAAGAGAGAATGAAGAAGGTTAAGCGTCCTCCTCTCAAGTGGTCCATACGATAGGGACTGTGACGATGCTCCTCTATTGGGTAGAGGAGAATAGAAGGTGGCTACTAAGAGAACCCCAGCCTATGGGCATTCAATTCCCTCCTATTTATAGAGACCCCTTGTAAACCCTAATGGATCCTACCCTATTGAGTATTGAATCTTTATCCAATTACCCAAGCCTCTTAAATTAATGAGTCTCTACCTAATAATCTCTTATTAGCTCTTATTGGATCTCATCTTAGGATCCAATAATTTAGGGGCTTATTGGATATCCAATAAGATAGGGGCTCCGGTGGATATCTCATATCTGAACCTCTACTCATCGCAACACCAACCATATGTGTATAACCCTCTAGGCCCAATACCGAGCTGGCCGTGAGTCATACTTATCAGAACTCCTTCTGACTTAGTGAATTATTATCTTCATAATAATTTACCTAACTCATCAACTACGGACGTACTAGGCCACTACGCCATAGTCTCTTGACAATACAGGGGAATTCAATCCTTTGGACCTATATGTCCTCAGTTACCATATATCTATAGTCCCTCATCTATCTAATATCCCAAAGACCTTATACCGAGCATGGTGCTATCAAGCACATACGGTCTCTCCTCGAGTCTCGCTCTTATCGGATTCTCTCGAAGAACTCTTTCTCTCTCAATTTAAATAACCTTGGCCAAGGATTTGTTCAAGCAAGAATATATAGGATATTCCTCTTATGATACCGAGAGCAGATGATCCTCTATTGATACTCAATAGCCCTTATAAGATTGGTTACCACTCCCAGTAACTGATTGTACTAGATCTGGAACTTCCAAACCTATAAGTCTGGTATCAAAGAGTAGAGTACTCATACAGGACATCCTTAGTGTCTTAAGTCTAAGGACTATGAAATCGTTGTCTGACGTGAGGTATCAATAACCATCCAGCATTTTGTAAGCAGATCAATCAGTGAACCCATTCTCCAATGAGCACCTGTACTGTATCATTAGTGTCTCCACATGAGTTGCTATGAGACCAGCCACCTTCATCATATGAACGGATATACAACACACCAATCTATCCGGTTATCTCAATGTCCTTCTCAAGTAACCTATGATCGGGATTATTTAAGGTCTGTGTTTAAAGGTGAATCCATCTCATTATCATAATCTCTTCATGATCCGATTGCCATTGTACAGATCCAAGGACATCATAACATATGCAACACATAAGATAAAGTGATAAAATACCTAATAATAAGTAAAAAGAAAGAGTGCATATCAAATCACAAGTGCCATCACTCATGTGATTGGCTTGTAGGGCACATATGACTAGCAATCTCCCACTTGACCTAAAGCCAATCACCTATGTATCTGATCCCTATTAGACCTCTATGACGCTTAAAGACAATCTGAGTCATTGGCTTTGTTAGTGGATCTATAATGTTATCTTCGGATGGAACTCTTTCTATTACTACATCTCTTCAGACCATGATCTCTCTAATAAGTTAGAACCTCCTCAGAACACTTCTGATAAGACCCGGGTTCTCTTATTTGAGTAATTGCCTCGTAATTATCATAATGTAAGGGAATCAACTCCTCATTGCTTGGGACGACTCCCAAATCTATGGTGAACTTCTTCATCCAAACTCCCTCCTTTGCTGCCTCTACAGCAGTAATGTATTCCGCTTCTGTTGTCGAGTCAGCAGTAGTGTCTTGCTTGAAACTCTTCTAGCATACTGCTCCTCCATTCAGGGTGAACACATACCCTGAATTAGACTTGCTATCAATGACATTAGACTGGAAGCTCGAATCCGTATAGCCATCAACCCTGAGGCTACTGCCTCCATATACTAGTAAAAGATCCTTAGTCCTTCTCAAGTACTTAAGGATGTATTTTACTGCTTTCTAGTGCTCTAAGCTTGGATCTGCCTGATACCTACTCATGACACTCAGAGCATATGCTATATCAAGCCTGGCACATAGCATAGCATATATGATAGATCCTATCGCTAAGGCATATGGTATCCTATCCATGTGTACCCTTTCTTCAAGAGTCATTGGGGACATACTCCTAGAAAGTGATATTCTATGTCTCATTGGCTTGAGACCTCTCTTGGCACTTTCAATGCCAAAACTTTTGACAATGGTGTCTATGTACCTTGACTAGGACAAGCCAAGCATTCTCTTAGATTTAACTCTATAGATCTGTATCCCCAATACGCAGGATACTTTCCCTAAGTCCTTCATGGAGAAGTACCTAGATAGCTAAGCCTTTATTGTGGAGAGCATTCCTATATCATTCCCAATGATCAGGATGTCATCCATATACAGTACCAAAAAGTTGATAGCGCTCCCACTTACCTTCTTGTACATACAATGTTCATCTTCGTTCTTAACAAAGTTATAAGATCTGATTGCCTCACCAAATCTTATGTTCCAACTTCGAGAAGCTTGCTTCAGCCTATAGATGGACCTAAGCAACCTTCACACCTTGTCTGGGTTATCCCTAAACATGAATCCCTCAGACTGCATCATATACACCTCCTCCATGAGGTTGCTATTGAGGAATGCAGTTTTGACGTCCATCTATCAAATCACATAATTATAGTATGTTGCAATAGCTAATAGAATTTGAATGGATTTTAGTATGGCTACGGGTAAGAAAGTTTCATCATTGTCACTACCTTGCCTTTGGCGATACCCCTTAGCCACTAGCCTTGTTTTATAGGTCTTTACCTTTCCATCTGCTCTAATCTTCTTTACTCCAATCTTCTTTTTGAAGATCCACTTGTAGCCAATGGGTACAATACCCTCGGGTGCATCAACTAGGTTCCAAACCTTGTTGGAGTACATGGAATCCATTTCTGAATTCATGGCTTCTTGCCATTTCCCAGAGTCTATGCTCATAATAGCCTCCTCATAGGTCTGAGGATCAATATCCTAAACATCCTCTCTTTTGATATGTCTCACATATGTTTCAGGAGGATGAGATACTCTATTGGACCTACGTAAAATTAAAACTTGTGTGCTAGGTACTTGAACAAATTCTGGCTGTGGAATGGTGCTTAAGCTAGGTTCTCCAACCTCGCTCAACTCTATCATGCTCCCACTGTCTCCACCAAGAATGTGTTCCTTCTCAAGGAACACTGCTCTCTTGGCTACAAAGACCTTTTGGTCCTCAGGGTGATAAAAATAATACCCACAAGTTTCCTTGGGGTATCCCATGAACTTACACCATTCCGTCCTAGATTCTAACTTATTGGGGTTGTGTCTCTTGACGTGGGCAGGGTAGCCCCAAATCTTAACAACCTTAAGATCGGACTTCTTCCCATTCCATATCTCATATGGAGTAGACACTACTGACTTAGATGGAATTCTATTTAGAAGGTAATATGCGGTCTCTAGGACATATCTCCAGAATGAGATGGGTTGGTCGGTGAAACTCATCATAGAACGCACCATTTCTAACAGTGTGTGATTCCTCCTTTCCGATACACCAATAAGCTGTGGTGTATAAGAAGGTGTCCACTAGGATAAAATCCTATGGTCTTTGAGGAATTGGGTGAACTATATACTCAAGTACTCACCTCCTCGATCTGATCGAAGGGTTTTAATACACTTTCCAGTCTGGTTCTCTACTTCATTCTTATATCCTTGAATTTCTCAAAAGACTCAAACTTGTACTTCATCAAGTACACATGTCCATATCTTGAGAAATCATGATATGAACCATCAAGTTGATCATAATTCTATTACAGACCCTTTAACTATTCATGGAGGACCAATGACAAGAGATAAAGCTAAGAGGATGAAAGAAGTTTTAGCTTATTTATTTGAAAACATTTGAAATGATCAAATTAGTCAAGACTCAATCAAGGTTCTGTGATTGCAAGAAGAGCCTAAAATGATCAACATAATTATGAAGAGAGAAGGACAAATTTGAAGACATTATCTTGAAGAATAAAAGTCCATTTAGTCATGTTTACCAAAGTTCATGAATTAGGAATATGAATGTTATTTAATACATTCATTCCCTTTGTACTATCCTCATAGTATATAAATGAGGTTGACTCTTAGTGTAAGATAGATAATTTGGGAAGTATAACAATTCTTCAATACCAGTGAGTGTTTTGTTTTTAAGTTCTTGCATGAACTTTAGAACTTATTAGGCTTTTCTGCTTATAGCGTTCCAACCCAAATCTTTGCTTTTCCTTTGACTTATCAAATTTGTTAGTTTGTAGCATCTTAAGGGAATTCAAAGTGCTATTCTAATTATTTAATTAATTTTCTATTGATAAGTGATTAGAATAGTTTCTCTTACTTCATTCTTGAACGATCCGCCTTATTTTTAATTCGTTGGAGGGTATCAATTTGCATTCCATTTGGTATCAGAGCATGGCTTAAGTTTGAGGTTTGCTTATCCATTTATTTGTTATCTTTTAGCTTTTTCCTGTTCTATTATTCTTCTTTTATCATGATATCCATAATTGCTATTCTTCCTTCCTCCTTATTGTTGTGTTTCTTGTGCTATTACTATTTGTTCTTCATTTTTTTTCCCCTCACTTTATCGTCAAAAAAAGAAAGAGAGTAGAAAGTTAAAAAAAAGAGAGAAAATCAAAAGTAAAAAAAAAGAGAGGAAATCAAAGATCAAAGAAAAAGAGAGAGAGAGAGAGAGAGAGAGAGAGAGAGGAGAAGATCAAAGGTAAAAAAAAAAGAAAGAAAGAAAGAAAGAAAGAGATCGAAATTAAAAAAATAAAATATGAATTCAGGGACTTCATGTAAATTACATAATTCTATCTTTATTATTTTGAATTCTTGTTTCAGGTTTGGAATTTTTTTTTCATTTCAGAAAATTTTCTTTATTCATTTGATACTTGAATTCTAATCTTTGCTTATTATTGAAGTGTATTACACACACCTTTAAATTGGCTTACATTGTTTTTGCTTTTATGTCTAATTTTAATATCCTTGAATTACCACAATCTGAATTTTTTATTTAAGTTTTTTTTAGTTAATCTAAGAACTCAAAGAACAAAACAAGAGAGTTAAAAGGTAAGAGGGGTAAGATCAATATCGAGAACAGCCAAACAATGTGTGAAAACACGAGTGGAGTGAATCAAATCTTAAGTGAAACATACGAGGGAGTGTCGGTGAGGCTGTTCTAACTTTGTTTTTTAGGTTGCTAATATATTTAAAGATAAAAGAAACAAGTTCTTCATCAAATGATCTTTTGCTTTAAGCAATGCAACAATAATTTAGACATATGTTCAAAGTGATATGAGATGTAAGAGATCCTCTAGAAAAGCATGATGACGCAATTAATAGATTGGAAGGTGAACCACGGTGCAGGAGACAACCAGCATTCATCCACGATGAATATAATGGTGGAGATGACATCGACGATGACCAAGTCACTCTAATTGGTCAAGATGTTAATCCTAGGAGACAAACTAGGAGAGGACATTTTGATGGTGTGGACAGAAACATAGGCAGCATCAAAATGAAAATTCCTTCTTTTCAAGGAAAGAATAATCTAGATACTTATTTGGAGTGGGAACAAAAAGTAGAGCTGATCTTTGAATGCACAACTACTCCAAAGAGAAAAAGGTAAAATTAGCCGCTGTTGAATTTTGTGATTATGCTATAATTTGGTGGGATCAATTATGTAAAGACAAGCATAGAAATGGTGAAAGGCCCGTAGAGACTTGGTTGGAGATGAAATAAATCATGAGGAGGAGATTCATCCCAAGTCATTACTATCAAGATTTGCATCAATGGCTGTAAACTTTGGCACAAGGTTCCATGAGTATTAATGAATATTATAAGGAGATGGAGATAACCATGATAAGGGCTAATGTAGAGGAAGATCGGGAGGCTACTATGGCTCGATTACTAAGTGGATTAAACAAGAACATTATTGATCTTGTGGAGTTGCAACATTATATGTAGATTGAGGATATGGTGAAAATGACCATCAAGATTGAGAGACAACTCAAAAGAAAAGGCATAAGGTATGATTCAAAACCTTATTCGGGTTTTTCTTCTTCTTGGAAACCAAATTAGAGTAAAAAGGATGATATACCCATTGTTAAGCCTAAAATTGATGGAATTAAAGGCAAAAATGAATTAGTCAGCAAGGATAAAGGTGAGAATTAACCTAATCAAAGTAGAGGTATTAAGTGTTTTAAGTGCCTTGGGCATGGACATGTAGCACGTGAATATCCTAATAAAAGAGTTATGATCATAAGGGATGAAATTATGGAATCGGAAAGTGAAAGAGAGGATGATGATGATATTCCAAAGGATGCTAGTGATGTAGAGTATACTAAAGGTGAAATTTTAGTTATTCAATGCACACTTAGTTTGTAAAGTAAAAATGATAAACATGGTAAACAACGTGAAAATCTATTTC
This sequence comes from Musa troglodytarum, assembly GCA_023547065.1. Lineage (NCBI taxonomy): Eukaryota > Viridiplantae > Streptophyta > Magnoliopsida > Zingiberales > Musaceae > Musa > Musa troglodytarum. The sequence continues at coordinate 34,470,361 of CP097511.1, forward strand.
ATACTCATTGTTTGATTGCTAACAAGTTGTGTAATGTGATTATTGATAACGGAAGTTGTACAAATGTGACAAGTACCTTGCTCGTGGAGAAACTGAAATTGCCTACTATCAAACATCCAAAACCTTACAAGTTGCAATGGTTGAATGATAGTGGTGTAGTAAAGGTAAATCAGCAAGTGTTAGTTCCTTTTTCAATTGGTAGATATAAGGATGAAGTTTGGTGTGATGTGGTACCTATGTATGCGGGTCATATGTTATTGGGGAGACCATGACAATATGATCGTAGGGTAATACATGATGGGTTCAAGAACCATTATTCCTTGATCATGGATGAATAGAAATATCAGCTTGGACCTTTGTCTCCGAAGACAATTCTTAAAGACCAGATGCACATAAAACAACAATATGAGGAGCTTGAGTCTTTATTAATCCAAACTTTAGGGAGGAAGCAAGAAAGAGAAAAAAATGATGAGATGAGTGATAAAAATGAGAGTATTGGGAAACACAAGGGGAGAGAAAACAAGGAAGGTTTGAATGAAAGAAAAATGAGTGTTTATGCCAAAATGAGTGATGTGAAAAAAGTCTTAACTATGAGGCAGCCCTTACTTGTACTTATGTACAATGACATTTTGATTTCTTCTAATAAAATTGACAAAAGTTTGCCTAGTGTTATTATTGATCTTTTGCAGGAAAATGAGAATATCTTTCTCGGCGAAGTTCCCAATGGTTTGCCACTAATTAGAGGAATTGAGCATTAAATTGATTTCATTCCAGGTGCAAGCATACCAAATAGGCCAGCATATAGATACAACCCAGAAGAGACCAAGGAAATCCAAAACCAAGTCAGTGAGCTCATGGAAATGGGGTATATGCGAGAAAGCATGAGTCCATGTGAAGTTCCTATTCTTTTGGTGCCTAAAAAGGATGGATCTTGGAGAATGTGTTTTGATTGCAGAGCCATCAACAAAATCATAGTGATGGAGGCTCTGATTCGAGGACGAATCCTTTCGAGGAAAGGGGGAATGATATGAACCATCAAGTTGATCATAATTCTATTAAAGACCCTCTAACTATTCATCGAGGACCAATGACAAGAGCTAAAGCTAGGAGGATGAAAGAAGCTTTAACTTGTTTATTGGAAAATATTTGGTAGGATCAAGCTAGTCAAGACTCAATCAAGGTTCTATGGTTGCAAGAAGAACCTAAAATAGTCAACATGATCATGAAGAGAGAAGGACAAATTTGAAAACCACATCTTGAAGAATAAAAGTCCATCCAGCCATGTTTACCAAAATTCATGAATTAAAAATATGAATGTTATTTAATGCATTCATTCCATTTGTACTATCCTCATACTATATAAATGAGGCTGACTCTTAGTGTAAGACAGATAATTTGGGAAGTATAACAATTCTTCAACACCGGTGAGTGTTTTGTTTTTAAGTTCTTGCATGAACTTTAGAACTTATCAGGCTTTTCTGCTTGTGGCGTTCAAACCCAAATCTTTGCTTTTCCTTTGACTTATCAAACTTGTTAGTTTGTGACGTCTTAAGGGAATTCAAAGTGCTATTCTAATTATTTAATCAATTTTCTATTGATAAGTGATTAGAATAGTTTTTCTTACTTCATTCTTGAACGATCCGTTGTGTTTTTAATTTATTGGAGGGTATTAATTTGTATTCCATTTGTATCATAGCTCTTTAGCTATCGGGGTGTATGGTTGCTAAGTTGATGAATTCCATCAAATCATCAGTGAAAGTAATGAAGTAGGAGTAACTACCTATGACATGAGTCGACATGAGACCACATACATCACTATGTATGAGTTCTAGCAACTCAATGGCTCTCTCTCCAGTTCTACTAAATGGAGAATTGATCATCTTTCCTTGAAGGCAAGGTTCGCAAGTCGCAAGTCGCATATGGCTCATAATCGAATGGATCTAGATATCCATTCTTCAATAACTTTTGAATCCTTCCCTCATGGATGTGACCTAGCCTACAATGCCACATATATATATTATTCACCTCTTCTCGTTTCCTCTTAGACTTACTAACAATAATGATGTGTGGAGTTGTATCTAGCTTAAATAAACCATTATGCAATGATCCTCTCGTGATGATCTCATCATCTAATGCTATTAAACAATCATTGTTGAAAAACTAATTTATATTGCTATCAAACATGAAATGGAAATATATTTTTATAATAGAAGGAACATAATAGCATGCATCTAATGTAATAATAGCTTGGCGGATATAAAGTGAATGATTGAAGCATTTGCCTATCTTAAGGTCCATCTCGTCTCTTCATTCTCCTATGTCAGAATTCTTAAATTAGATGATAAGCACTCGTATCAATACCCATGTGTTATCATAAGATTCTTACAAATATGATCATGAATGTACAAGCTTCTCCAAACCACATTCACCCTCTGAAGGTACTCTTTAGTTCTCTTCCAATGAACTTTGTAGTGAAGCATTGGACTTTGTCTTACCATTTTGTCCTTATTGCCATTCTTAGACTTCTGGTCTTCCTTTTTTAGTCTTACAATAAATTGGCTTCTCTTTCTTGATGGTGCTCTTTTCTTTTCTCAACATATTAAGGATCTTCGGGAGGGTCACCTCAAGTTTATTCATATTAAAATTAATTATAAATTGAGAAAAAGAATCTGGTAGGGACTAAAGTACAAGATCCACACAAAGGTTATCCTCTAGGACCATTCCCAGACCTAAGGACATGGTTCTGAATAGGTGTCCCCTTAGTCATTCTGACATAGAAAAGACTCTTTGATATCTCATATCACTGAGTTCTTCTCTATTCCTCAAACAGTTTATGGAGATGCAGGAGTATGAAATTAGCATCCATATTTTTATCTTTATCTCTATAACTCGGTAGTAGAGGCCAACATATAACTTGAGCAAGAGTGGAATCATCTGTACTTTAAAAATAGCGATCATCTGATGCCCTCATCCATAGGGATCACTATATCAAGGACATACATAATTTTCTCTATCGTGAGAATGATTCTCCAATTGCGAAGCCAATCCGTATATCTGGACTAGTGAGGTGGTTGGCATCAAGTATGCCATGTAAAGGATTTGAAAGCAATATTTTTCTAAAATTAAAGATATAACATAAATAAATAACATGCAGACTTTGCAAAAATTAAATAGTTAAGATAAGGAATTCTATCTTACTGTATTCCCACTAATTTTTCGCGAGACATATAACACCCTTCGATATGTGAATCGGAGACCCCCAATGGATCTCTAGTGGGGATCGATCTGTCGGCATCTTACGTAACCTCGACTACAATCACGTTAAGCCTTAGTAACTCTTGCCAATGACAACTCCTTGTGATTCCCGTCCTATTTGGCCTCCGAAGCACTATGGCTTCGTGGGACTCGACTAAGCATACCATGTTCTCAGGTCACTGGTGACATCTCTATGTCATAGATAAGATAGCGAAACACAATATAGGTGAGTCTCGAGGGACTCGACCAACTCAACCTACACTGGGAATCGGTTCCTACCTATAACGATGGAAGGCCACTTGGGTCAATCTAATTGCTTCACATTTACCGACTTAATATTATTAATAGAGGGGATTTTTGATTTAGTCTTCTAACATAATATGTCACACACATACATATTTAATATATATATCTACATCGTATGCAAATATATATACATATCTAGTAGGTATATAATCAATCACACATTACATGAGCAATCACACCAAATGATCATGGACGACATCATAATGTGATCAGGCCCGAGCTAGTGGGCCGAATCACTCATATCAAAATCTATGTGTGCATCGGTGCATCTATATGCCTAGTGATCGTCCATCTCGCTTTGTCGGTTCCGTCAGCATCTCAACGCATCTCTATGCATCGGATCGTCCATCTCAAACTCTTGGGTACCGCCATCACCTCCATGCTCCCGCTACGCCTCCTCATGTAATTACAATAAATTATAGGTACATAGGCATGATAATAAATGAGAAAAATAGAGGCTCATGAAGTAATAATAATCATGTGCACATCATCCTTTGATCCTGATCATCATCATCATACATCATGTGTATATGTTATTATATAGGACTACTAGATAAATAATAATAGTTAATTAAATATTTTCATTAACTAATATTTTTTAAAGGGTATTTTGGTCATTCGACCAAAAAGGATAAAACTAAAATTTTCAAAATTAAAGGGGTATTTTGGTCATTCTGTCAAAGGGGACAGAAATTGGAATTTTTGAAATTTCAAGAGGCAAAATTATTTTTTGTCCGAAAACCCTAATCCTTAACTTCTGCGGTAGACAAGTGGCGAGTGCTTGGCCTCTACATGTGCCCTCTGATGCCCTTGGGTCACAGCACTTCGCAGTAAGCTGCTTGCACGTACCACCTGCGGCGGCTCGCTGCGGTGTTGCTTTTAGCGCCACTTCCAGGTATAAGTGCCACCCTGTGGTGGCCCCGACTACTACTACAAGTGGGTTCAGGCCATCATGCGCAGCCAACCTATGGCTTGCATATTGCTAGTTGTCGAGTGCGGCATAACACATCTGCCCTTCCTCACCTTTTGTGCCAATGATTTTGACGATAAAAACTATTATAAATCATAACACACGCAGTTTAAGATCCGATCTTCGCACAAACAACCTGGCTCTGATACCACTATTGGGAAATCTAAGGGGGTGACATCTTCTACGTAGTGGAAGAATAGAAAAAAAAAACTTTGGATTTCTATAAAAGGTTCCGTCGTCGTGTGAAGATCGGTTTACATCATAAACAATTCCACAAAAATTGCATGTGTAAAAGAAAGATACCTAGGGAGATTGTATATCCCTGAATCCCTACAGATCTGTAGGAGAGGATGAAGAAGGTCAAGTGTCCTCTTCTCTAGCGGTATCCACATGGTAGGGACTGCGATGATGCTCCTCTCTTGGGTAGAGGAGAATAGAAGGTGGCTACTAAGAGAACCCCAACCTATGAGCCTTCAATTCCCTCCTTTTTATAGAGGTCCCCTGTAAACCCTAATGGATCCTGCCCTATTGGGTATTGGATCTCTATCCAATTATCCAAGCTTCTTAGATTAATGGGTCTCTACCCAATAATCTCTAATTAGCCCTTATTGGATCTCATCTTATAATCCAATAATTCAAGGGCTTATTGGATATCCAATAAGATAGCAGCTCCGACGGATATCTCATATCCGAACCTCTACTCATCGCAACACCTACCATACGTGTGTGACCCTCTAGGCCCAATATCGAGTTGGCCATGAGTCATACTTATCAAAAATCCTTTTGATTTGGTGAATTATTATCTTCATAATAATTTACCCGACTCATCGTATAGTAGGTCACTACGCCGTAGTCCCCAAATGATATAGGAGAATCTAATCCTTTGGACCTATATGTCCTCAGTTACCATGTATCTATAGTCTCTCATCCATCTAATATCCTAGAGACCCTATACCGGGCATGGTGCTGTCAGGCCCATAAGATCTCTCCGTGAGTCTCGCTCTTATCGAATTCTCCCAGAGAACTCTTTCTCTCTCAATCCGAATAACCTTAGCCAAGGATTTGTTCAAGCAAGAATATATGAGATATTCCTCTCATGATACCGAGAGTGGATGATTCTCTATCGACACTCAATAGCCCTCGTAAGATTGGCTACCACTCCCAATAACCAGTTGTACTAGATCTGGAACTTCCAAACCTATAAGTCTGGTATCAAAGAGTGGAGTACTTATACAAGAAATCCTTAGTGTCTCAAGTCTAAGGACCAGATATACTACTAAGACTACGGAATCATTGTCTGACATGAGGTATCAATAACCATCAGCATTTCGTAAGCGAATCAATCAGTGAACTCATTCTCTAATGAGCACCTGTACTGTATTCTTAGTGTCAACATACGAGTAGCTATGAGACCAGCCACCTCCATTATATGGACGGGTATACAGCACACCAGTCTATCCGATTATCTCGATGTCTCTCTCAAGTAACCTATGATCGGGATTATTTAGGTCTGTGTTTAAAGGTGAATCGATCTTATTATCGTGATCTCATCACGATCCGATTCCTATTGCACAGATCCAAGGACGTTACAATATATGCAACAGACAAGATAAAGTGATAAAATGCCTAATAAAAATAAGCAAAAACAAAGTGTGCATATCAAGTCACATGTGCCATCACTCATGTGATTGGCTTGTAGGGTACATATAACTATCAAGGTTGTCCAAGACTGGTTTGATATTGCATTTTACTATTTAATGTCAATTGTAAAGAGTCATAGTCTATAGCATGTGAAGTCATGACTATCTTTTCATTTGACCCCTCTTGGAGATAAGTCTAGTGGAGTGCATTCTCCTAGACTGCTCTAAGAGATTTCAGGCTTTAGTCTATGGCTTGTGTAAACAGTGTTATTTTATATAAACTTCATACTTAATCCAATTATATTTACTTATAAAAAAAATATAAAGTGATAAAATACCTAATAATAATAAGCAAAAGAAAGGGTGCATATCAAGTCACAAGTGTCATCACTCATGTGATTGGCTTACAGGGTATATATGACTAGCAGATATTTGATTGATTTTTTTCGTATAATCTCAAAAATTTAAAATATTGACCATTCCCAACTTACAAGGCCTAGGGAAGTTGTATACCCTTAGTTTCGCCAAAAAACGTGATGGTCATAAGGTTTGTGCAAAGTCGATATTTGATCAGTTTTTTTCGCACCGTCTCGAAAATTTAAAATATTGATTATTCTCAAATTATTAGGCCTAGGAAAGTTGAATAACCTTGGTTTCACCAAAAAACCTGACGGTCATAAAGTTTCCCAAAAGTCGATGTTTGATCAATTTTTATTGCACCACCATGAAAATTCAAAATATTGACCATTCCCAACTTATTAGGCCTAAGAAAGTTATATAACCTAGGTTTTGCCAAAAAAACATGACAATCATAAAGTTTGCCCAAAGTCGATGTTTTTTTCCTTTTTTTGCACCATCTCAAAAATTTAAAATATTGACCATTCCATATTTATTAGGCCTAGGGAAGTTGAATAATCTTAGTTTCACTAAAAAACGTGACAGTCATAAAATTTGTAAAAAGTCAATGTTTGATCGATTTTTTTCGCATCATCTAGAAAATTTAAAATATTGACCATTCTAAACATATAAGGCCTAGGAAAGTTGTATAACCTTGGTTTCGCCAAAAAATATGACAAACATTAAGCTTGCATAAAGTCGATGTTTGATCGATTTTTTTCTCTCAAAAATTTAAAATATTGCCCATTCCCAACTTATTAGGCCTTGGGAAGTTGTATAACCGTAGTTTCACCAAAAAAATGTGACGGTCATAATGTTTGCGCAAAGTCGATGTTTGATCGATTTTTTTCGCACCATATCAAAAATTCAAAATATTGACCATTCCCAACTTACTAGGCCTCGGAAAGTTGAATAACCTTGGTTTCGCCAAAAAATGTGACGGTCATAAAGTTTGCCCAAAGTCGATGTTTGATCAATTTTTTTTGCACCATCTCAAAAATTCAAAATATTAACCATTCCCAACTTATTAGGCCTAGGGAAGTTGTATAACCTAGGTTACGCCAAAAAACGTGACGGTCATAAAGTTTGCACAAAGTCGAAGTTTGATCAGTTTTTTTTTTCGTATCATCTCGACAATTCAAAATATTGACCATTCTCAACTTATTAGGTCTAGGGAAGTTGAATAACCTTGGTTTCGCCAAAAAACGTGACGGTCATAAAGTTTCTACAAAGTCGATATTTGATCTGTTATTTTCGCACCATCTAGAAATTTAAAATATTGACCATTCCAAACATATAAGGCCTAGGGAAGTTGTATAATCTTAGTTTTGCCAAATAACAATCATAAAGTTTGTGCAAAGTTATGTTTGATTCATTTTTTTCGCACCATCTCGAAAATTCAAAATATTGACCATTTCCAACTTATGAGGCCTAGGGAAGTTGAATAACCTTGGTTTCACCAAAAAACAAGATGGTCATAAAATTTGTGCAAAGTCGATGTTTGATCGATTTTTTTGCACCATCTTGAAAATTCAAAATATTGACCATTCCAAACATATATGGCCTAGGGAAGTTATATAACCTTGTTTTCACTAAAAAAACATTACGATTATAAAGTTTGCCCAACGTTGATGTTTAATCGGTTTTGTTCGCACTATCTCAAAAATTCAAAATATTGATCAGATGAGTTCAAGTCGTCCTGCTTTGGAAAGAAGTCTAGTTTTCCACGAGGAAATTCTATTCTTTATTTTTTGTAGGATAGGCTGAGAGTGGGTATTGTGAATGCCAGTGGATATGAGTCGAAGACCCAGATACGAAACTGATAGACTTCCCTCGCTAAACCCCAAAGTTTATTTAATAAAATCTTTATCTTCAATGCAAGGACCCATATAGACTTTACTTTTCATATGATTTAGCTAAAAGCCAAAATCCAAACCAAAAACTTTGATAATAGTAGCCAAATCCTTCACTGAAGTAGAGTCATTGTAAAGAAATATAATAAGATCATCTGCAAATGTTACGTGGGATATATGAATAGAACCAGCATAGGGTACCTTTATGTTGTTGCCATCAATGACTACCTCTTCTAATATACAACTGAGTCATTTCATTACAATTGTAAAAAGATATGGAGAAAGTGGATCTCCTTGTCGGATGCCATTCATACTCCCGAAAAAGCCAATAGGTGAACCATTAAAGAGAACCAAAAATTTTAGAGTTTCCAAACAGCATTGAATCCAATTAACCCATTGTTGAGGGAAGTTCATACTGAGGAGCATCTTGTAGATAAAGTGTCTATTAACTGAATCAAATGCTTTTCGTAAGTCAGCCTTAAAACAGATTTTTGTCCCTCTTGATTTGGAGTGCAGATCCTTGACTAAGTCATTAGTAAGAAAAATATTGTGATGTATACTTCTCCCGTAGGACTAATGATCTTGTGCATAATCTTTTACATTCGATCTGCAAGCAACTTGGATATAATCTTATAAATAAAGTTACATAATGAAATGGGCCTGTAGTGCTCTAATGAATCAGCTCCTGCATTCTTCGTAACTAATGAAATAAAGGTACAATTTATCTCTTTAAGAATATGACCTGAAGAGAAAAAATACTGACAAGCTTTAATCACTTCATTACCAATGATAGGCCATGCAATTTGATAAAATTCAGTTGGAAATCCGTTTGGACTAGGGCTTTTGTGCTTCAGTGACTTAAAGACAACTCCTACAATTTCTTTATCTATAATTGGTGCATTGAGGATCACAATGGCATCTGAATCAAGCTTTCTAGTAGGTTTCACATGAATATTATTAGGCTACTCCTCTTGTTTGAGTAGAAAATAAAAAAATTATTCAATGTATGCTTTAACTTCATCCAAATTCTCAATAAGGTTATTGTCTTTATCTTTACATTTCCTGATGCAGTTAATGGCCCTTTTAGTAGTAATGGTAGCATAGAAAAAATTAGTATTGGAATCCCCTAGAGTAAGCTAGTGTTGTCGAGACTTTTGTTTTGCAAAACTTTCCTCCTACTTTAAGGCTTGCATGAATTGATACCTGGCTTCCACCTCTTTTGTAATATGATTCTCATCAAGGGGTTGAAGATGTAGCTCTTGTTGCACTATCATTAGCCCCTTTTTACTTAACTGGACCTGGGTGGCAATATTGCTAAAGGTGATTTGTATTCCACTCCTTAAGTGCTATTTTACATGCTTTTAGCTTTTGGCATAAAATGTACGAAGGAGAACCATGCATAGTAACATTACAAGCTAATATGATAATCTTAAGGAACTAAGGATGAGAACACCACATGGTAAAGGTCTAAATGGTTTCTTACCTCTGGGTGTTGCTTTGTCTACGTATATATACATTGAAGAGTGATCGGAAAATAACTGAACACCATACTCTAGAAGTGAATCAGGGTAAAAGTGTTAGCCATGCTTGATTAATCAGATACCTATTGAGTCGAGCCATTATTTTCCTGTGGACAGCAACTTAATTACTCCATGAAAGCCAATCCCCTACAGATTTCATATCAATCAATGTAGCAGTATCTATGTAATCATTAAAATTCTGAAGCTAGCTTTCTGAAAGTGGTTTACCCCTCATCTTTTCATTTGTATACTGAACAGTATTAGAGTCACAAAGAACAATCCAAGGCACTGTAAAACAGCCATTTGCAATGTTAGATAGATCAGTCCATAGAGCATTTCTCTCATGCATATTATTCGAAGCATAGATACCTGTAATATGGAATTGATAGTCGTTCATTTTGTCCTCTTCCTTTAGATGGATAAATTGTTCAGTAATAGAAATAAACCGAGCACTAAAAAAGTTAGGATGCCATAAGACCTATATTCTACCATAAGTGTCATAAGAATCATTGGTAAGAAGTTCTGCCTCCGGCCATATTAAATTCTTTTGAACACGAACCCGAGATGGTTTAATTTTTGTTTCCACAACAATAACAATATCACAAGCAGCAAACCTGATTATTCTATTGGTTTCACATGTTGACTACAGGCCTATAGTGGACGATCTCTTGGCTCTGCGGTGACGGGCGGGCACAGGCTGAATCTGCGCTATGGTAAGGGTGAGGGACACTATGGTTGGGTGACGGTGGCAGTGGCAACGACTCTTCCTATGCGCAAACAGAGGAGGAGCGATCGGTGAAGGGAGGCGAGGCTGCTGGGCAGCATCCCCGGTTCTGTAGCCCTCTTCTTCTTCGACCGTGAGCCCCCTTTCTTATCGCATGGAGAGGGTTTGGCCGGTGCTGCACATGACTAGGGTGCAATGATCGGACTGGGCAATGGCGGCTCTTCCCTTCTACCAAGGAGGAGAGGGTTTGTGCCCTGCTTCTTCGATCACCTGCTGGGCGAGTAGAGATGGTGGGAGAGGGCTGCCTTCTCTGCTCCTACACGCACGAGGGTGGTGCGACAGCGGTGGGAGAGGGCTACCTTCTTTGCTCCTGCATGCACGGGCGGTGTGGCCAATGGGCAATGGCGGTGCAAGAGCGCTCTTTCCCCATCATCGCCCCCTCCCAGTCTTCTATGGTTACTGCGAGGGCTACCTTGTCCTGCACGCACGAGGCGGTGCAACCGATGCAGATTCTTTGGTGAGAGGAGCGATGGGCTGGCAGCGTGTCTCCCACGTAGGCCTTGCGGCTATGGCATCCTGAACAAAGGAGGTTTGTTGCTATTTGACAGGTGGGCAGCGATCAGAGCAGTTCCCCTGTTCTGCTCGATTGGGGGCAGATCTGCACTACCCCCTCCCTCTGCCCTTTGAACATAGCAGTTCCTCTTGAGTTAGGGCAGCGCAACTTGAGAATGGCTAGTGATGGTGGCAGCAGGGTTGATCCGAAGATGAGGCTTCCTTCTCAATTTGCTTCTTCTTCCCGTTAAGATGGTTCTTTGATAACGTAGGATAGAGGTAGGTCACGCTCTAGATCGCGGCCTCCTACTCTCATTTCTAGAGATCCTTAGCCTTGGACAAGCCTCTTTAAGGCTCCAGTTGGAAGTCTGGATCTTAGCTTGGATTTCTTTGCTCGAAACCGGTGATCAAAGATTCTGTGTACAAGGCGATTAGAAGCTGATTAAGATGTGATCCATGACGCTTGTTGGTTATGTGGTCGGTCTAAAGACATCATATTTTTCGTTATCCCCATTCATCAAGACTCGATGGGGAACATCGGCATTTGATCTGCATATGCTAGAGAATGGTTTTTTTGTATGCAAACTCTATTCTGAAGAGGATTTACAATGAATCCTTGAAGGGTTTTGGACTATTCGTGGTCATCCGATGATTCTACGACGTTGGTCTCCTGATATCTATTTGGAGTTAGATAGTCTACAGTCTATTCCTTTATGGGTATCCTTTCATGGTCTTTCCCTACATCTTTGGAGTCGATGTTTTATTGCTAAGTTATGTAGCACCTTGGGATAGCCATTGTATATTGACAAAGCAACAGCAGCGCAGACGAGATTGGCTTTTGCATGAGTATGTGTAATGGTTTCTTCTGATGGTGATCTTTCAAATAAGGTTTTTTATCATGATCTTGATGGGACCACCCGTAAGGTGCATATTTTATATTCTTGGAAGCCATAGCGTTGTATGATTTGCTACTCTTTTGGTCATGCACATGGAGCTTGTCAACAAACTCAGAAACTGATCACTCAAGTTTACCGCCAACGCTAGTCACCTCAGCATGAGGTTGATAGTACTATTATGACTACTGACGAACAAGGCGAGGCTCCTTCAGTGGCAGTAGTGCCGGTGAAGACGAGCGAGCATTTTGACTCGCTTGGGTAGCATCACAATCAGAAAGATAAATCAGGAACTTTACCTCTTCCTAATATATCAGAGTCTTTCACAACAACAGTTTCCCACACACAGGAGAAAGAGAAACCTTCATCTCTTCGTATATTGTCAAGGACTACCACAACAGGGATCCCGCATTCCACTCATCGTGCCATCCAGGATATTGTGTCTCAATCAGCTCATGCCCTTATATACCTTATCAACCAGGACATTCTAGACCCTACTAACCAGGACGCTCAAGGTACTTTAAAATTTAAACATTTGCAAGCTATGGATGAAGTGGAAAAAAATAAGAATAAAGGCTTGAAAGGTAAGGATAGAGTGCAGGAGGAAAATGTGAAATCTAAGGATAAGAAAAAGAGGTACTTCCTAAGTCGCACCCTTCTACTTAGGAAGAATTTCTTACTTTCCTTTCCTTCTGAAAAATATCGAGAGCTTAATAGAATAATCAAGTCTGCTGCTTGTGATATTGTTATTCTTATGAAAACAAAAATTAAACCATCTCGGGTTCGTGTACAAAAGAATTTAATATGGCCAGAGGTAGAACTTCTTACCAAAGATTCTTATGACACTTATGGTAGAATATGGGTCTTATGACATCCCAACTCTGTTAGTACTTGGCTTATTACTGCTACTGAATAATTCATCCATCTTAAGGTAGAGGATAAAAAGAATGACTGTCAATTCCATATTACTGGTATATATGCTTCGAATAGTATGCATAAAAGAAATGCTCTCTGGACTAATCTAACTACCATTGTAAATGGTTGTCTTACAGTACCTTAGATTGTTCTTGATGACTTTAATACTGTTAGGTACACAAATGAAAAAGTAGGGGGCAAACCACTTTCAGAAAGCCAGCTTCAGAATTTTAATGATTACATAGATACTACTACATTGATCAATATGAAATCTATAGGGGATTGGCTTTCATGGAGTAATCAAGGTGCTGCCCACAGGAAAATAATGGCTCGACTTGATAGGTGTTTGATTAATCATGCATGACTAACAGTTTATCCTGATTCACTTCTAGAGTATGGTGTTCAGTTATTCTCCGATCACTCTTCAATGTATATACACGCAGACAAAGCAACACCCAAAGGTGAAAAACCATTTAGATTCTTTAACATGTGAAGTACTCATCCTCAGTTCCTCGAGATTATTAGATCAACTTGGAATGTTACTATGCATGGTTCCCCTCCGTACATTTTATGTCAGAAGCCAAAAGCCTGTAAAGCAATATTTAAGAAGTGGAATATAAACATCTTTGGCAATATTACCACCCGGGTCCAATTAAGCAAAAAGAAGCAAATGGCAGTGCAACAAGAGCTGCATCTCCAACCCTTTGATAAGAATCTTATTTGTAAAGAGGCAGAAGCCAAGCATCAGTTCATGCAAGCCTTAAAATAGGAGAAAAGTTTTGTAAAACAGAAATCTTGACAGTACTGGCTTACTCTAGGGGATTCCAACGCTAAGTTTTTCTATGCTGTCATTGCTACTAGAAGGGCCATTAATTATATCAAAAAATGTAAAGATAAAGACGATAATCTTATTGTAAATTTGGATAAAGTTAAAGCACACACTAAATAATTTTTTTATTCTCTACTCAATCAACAAGAGCAACCTAATAATATTCAGGTGGAGCCTATTAGAAAGCTTGATTCGGATGCCATCATGATTCTCAATACACCAATTCAGATGAAGAAATTGTAAGAGTTATCTTTAAGTCACCGAAGCATAAAAGCCCTAGTCCAGATGGATTTTCAGTTGAATTTTATCAAATTGCATGTCCCATCATTGGTGATGACGTGATTAAAGCTTATCAGTATTTTTTCTCTTCAAGACATATTCTTAAAGAGATAAATTATACTTTTATTTCTTTAATTTCGAATAATGTAGGGGCTAATTCACTAGAGCATTACAGGCTCATTTCATTATGTAACTTTATTTACAAGATCATATCCAAGTTGCTTGCAGATCGAATGCGATAGATTATGCACATGATCATTAGTCCGACTCAGGCTGCTTTCATTAAAGGATGAAGTATACATCACAATGTTCTTCTTGCTAATAACTTGGTCAAGGATTTACACTCCAAATCAAGAGGGACAAAAATCTATTTTATGGTTGACTTATGAAAAGCATTTGATTCAGTTAATCAACACTTCATCTACAAGATGCTCCTTAGTATGAACTTCCCTCGACAATGGGTGAATTAGATTCAATGCTATTTGGAAACTCTAAAATTTTCGGTTCTCTTTAATGGTTCACCTATTGGCTTTTTTGGGAGCATGAATGGCATTCAATAAGGACATCTACTTTCTCTGTATCTTTTCACAATTATAATGGAAGGTCTCAGCTGTATGTTGGTAGAGGCAGTCATTGTTGGCAGGCAGTATTAAGGTACCCCACGCTGGTTCTCTTCATATATCTCACATAACATTTGTAGATGATTTTATTATATTTCTTCACAATGACTCTACTTTAGTGAGAAATTTGGCTACTATTATGAAAGATTTTGGTTTGGTTTCTGGCCTTCAGCTAAATTATGTAAAAAGTAAAGTCTATATGGGTCCTTGCATTGAAGATAAAGATTTTATTACACAAACTTTGGGGGTTAGCGAGGGAAGTATGCTAGTTCCTTATCTGGGTCTCCCACTCATATCCACTAGCATTCACAAAACCCACTGTCAGTCTATCCTGCAAAAAATAAAGAATAGAATTTCCTCTTGGAAAACTAGACTTCTTTTTAAAGTAGGACGACTTGAACTCATCCGATCGATGTTGTTCTCTTACTCTATTTATTGGTCTAATGCATTTCTTTTGTTTGTTGGACTTCTTCAGGATATTAAAAGACTATTTAAGAACTTCTTCTGGAATGGCATAGATGGAAAGGCAATGCATATAGTAAATTGGGATATCATCTGTAGACCGAAAGATGAAGGCAAGCTGAATCTGAGAAATCTACGAGATTGGAATAAAGCATGTTTGGTACAGAAATTATAGGATCTTTTGCAAAACGAATCCTTATGGTCACAATGGGTTTTTGCTTGATACCTATCCATGAAATCAATTTAGGAAGTTCTAGTAAAAATATAGCATTCTGTTGCTTGAAAAGGAATTTTGAAAGCAAGGAATTAGCTAATCAATCATGTTTCTTATGCAATCTCTTTTGGGACCAGAATTAATATGTGGTATGATCCTTGGGTGAATGAGAAAAGTATTTTTCAATTATATGGTAATAGAGTATGAAGAGATCTTGGGGCCCCTAAAGATTGGAAGGTTTCAAAGTTTATTGCTAATAGCACCTGGTGCCTTCCTAATCCCATTTCTCCTGATATGCTATCACTTTGGCCGACTATTACAACTCTTTTAATCAGAAACAACTCTTTCAATATGCTTATTTGGTTTCATGACAATGGTAAATTTAGTGCTACATCTGCATGGAATCAAATCAGACAAAGAAATAACAAGTGGATCCCATGTAGTTGGACATGGGATAGACCGTGCTCACAAAGATATTTTTTATGCACATAATAGACTCTTCTTGCCAAACTACCTACAATATATAATATGAAGCTAAGAGATATCTATTTTGTTAATTGGTGCTCTCTTTGTATGCAATAGGAAGAAAGTATTGATCATCTTTATTATGCTTGTGACTATAGTAATTGGGTTTGGAAGGAGATTCTGAAGCGATTTGAACTAAATAGGTTACCAATGCCAAACTTGCATCAAGAATTAGAACAGCTCTAGCAAAGCTTCTCAAGAAAAGGGCTTCATACACAATTGGCAAAGGTTACTTTCAGATGTGTTATTTTGTGGATTTGGAGGGAGAGGTGTGACAGGATCTTTGAGGGCCACAACACACACAATGCTCACCTTTTGCTCGAGATTCTTAATGACTCAAGATCATGTATGGAGCAGGATCTGAAAATGAAGCATTTAACAAGTAGAGAAAAAGAGATCTTCCTCGGATTCAATTTTACAATTCTTTAATGCTTTCTAGAAAGGTTGCTGTATTATGTGATTCTTTGCTTCAAAAATGTGATGTATTCACAGGTCATCCAAGTATGGTTGGTTATTGTATTTTGCTATTTGTTACCTATAGTAGAGCGTTGTCATCTACAACATATGTAGTCATAACTACTTTTATGTTTAACTACTCTCAGAAATGAGTCTGGTGGAGTGAGACCATTCCACCTTTCTGAGGTGGAGTGCATTCTCCTAGACTACTTTAAGAGATCTCAAGCTTTAGCCTATGGCTTATGTAGACAATGCTATTTTGTACAAACTTCATACTAAATCTACTTACATTTACTTACAAAAAAAAAGATTATTCTATTAAGCTCCCGACATTTCTTAGGTTTATTAAGTCCATGAACATTCCAACATATTATCTTCATCAAATATAAAATGGATGGAAAAGGAAGTGAGAGATTCTTCCTAAGTAGAAGGAAGGTTGTGCGACTTAGGAAGGACCTCCTTTTTCTTATCCTTAGATTTAACATTGTCCTCCCGCACTATATCCTTACCTTTCAAGCCTTTATTCTTATATTTTTCCACTTCATCCATAGCTTACAAATGTTTAAATTTGAAAGTACCTTGAGCCATAGAGTCCTGGTTAGCAGGGTTTAGAATGTCCAAGTTGGTGAGGTGTGTAGGGGCATGAGCTAGTTGAATATCCTAGTTAGCACGATGAGTGGAACGTGGGATCCCTGTTGTGGTAGTCCCTGACAATGTAGGAAGAGATGAAGATCCTGACTTCTCCTTCTCCTATTCGTGGGTACTCTAGGAAATTGTTGTTGTCAAAGGCTGTGATATAATAGGAAGAGGTAAAGTTCCTGATTTATCATTTTGGTCGTGGTGCTACCCAAGCGAGTCAGAATGCTCGCTCATCTTCACCAACGCTATTGCCACTAAAGGGGACTCACCTTGTTCATTAGTAAGCATTCCCAACTTATTAGGCCAAAGAAAGTTGAAAAACCTTGGTTTTGCCAATAAACGTGAAGTTCATAAAGTTTCCGCAAAGTTGATATTTGATTGGTTGTTTTCATACTATCTAAAAAATTCAAAATATTGATCATTCCAAACATATAAGGCCAAGGGAAGTTGTATAACCTTAGTTTCGTAAAAAAAACGTGATGATCATAAAGATTGCGCAAAGTCGATGTTTAATCGGTATTTTTCACACCATCTCAAAAATTCACAATATTGACCATTCCCAACTTATTAGGTCCTAGTAAGTTTAATAAACATGGTTTCACCAAAAAACATAACAATCATAAAGTTTGTGCAAAGTTGATGTTTGATCGGTTTTTTTCGCACTATCTCAAAAATTTAAAATATTGATCATTCCCAACTTATTAGACCTAGCGAAGTTGAATAACCTTGGTTTCGCCAAAAAAACGTGATGGTCATAAAGTTTGCGCAAAGTTGATGTTTGATCATTTTTTTCGCACCATCTTGAAATTTTAAAATATTGACTATTCCAAACTTATAAGGCCTAGGGAAGTTGTATAAACTTGGTTTCACCAAAAAACATAATGATCATAAAGTTTGCCCAAAGTCGATGTTTGATCGATTTTTTTCGCACCATCTCAAAAATTTAAAATATTGACCCTTCCCAACTTATTAGGCCTTGGGAAGTTGAATAACCTTAGTTTCGTCAAAAAATATGATGGTCATAAAATTTGCACAAAGTCGATATTTGATCGATTTTTTTCACACCATCTTGAAAATTCAAAATATTGACAATTGCAAACTTATAATTCCTAGGAAAGTTGTAAAACTTAGGTTTCGCCGAAATCATAACGGTCATAAAGTTTTCGCAAAGACGATGTTTGAACGATTTTTTTTGCACCATCTCAAAAATTCAAAATATCGACCATTCCCAATTTAATAGGCATAAGAAAGTTGTATAACCTTGGTTTTGCTAAAAAAAATATGACAGTCATAATGTTAGCACAAAGTTGTTGTTTGATCAGTTTTTTCCGCACCATCTCGAAAATTAAAAATTTTGACCATTCCCAACTTATTAGGCCTAGGGAAGTTGAATAAACTTGGTTTCGCCAAAAAATGTGGTGGTCATAAAGTTTGCCTAAAGTTGATGTTTGATCAGATTTTTTCGCACCATCTCGAAAATTTAAAATATTGATAATTCCAAACTTATAAGGCCTAGGGAAGATGTATAACCTAGGTTTCGCTAAAAAACGTGATGGTCATAAATTTTGCGCAAAGTCGATGTTTGATCGGTTTTTTCACACCATCTCAAAAATTTAAAATATTGAACTTCCCAACTTATGAGGCATAGGGAAGTTGTATAACCTTGGTTTCACCAAAAAAACGTAATGGTCATAAAGTTTGCCCAAAGTCGATATTTGATCGATTTTTTTCACACCATCTCGAAAATTTAAAATATTGACCCTTCCCAACTTATCAGGCTTTGGAAAATTGAATAACTTATGTTTCACAAAAAAATGTGATGGTCATAAAGTTGCATAAAGTCGATGTTTGATCGGTTTTTTTCGCACCGTCTTGAAAATTTAAAATATTGAATATTCCCAACTTATTAGGCAAACAGAAGTTGAATAACCTTGGTTTCACCAAAAAAATGTGAGGGTCATAAAGTTGGCACAAAGTCGATGTTTGATCAGTTTTTTTTGCACCATCTTGAAAATTAAAAATATTGACCATTCCCAACTTATTAAGCCTAGAGAAGTTGAATAACCTTGGTTTCACCAAAAAACGTGGAGGTCATAAAGTTTGCCCAAAGTCGGTGTTTGATTGGTTTTTTTCGCACTTTCTCGAAAATTCAAAATATTATCCATTCTCAACTTATTAGGCCTAGGGATGTTGAATAACCTTGGTTTTGCCAAAAAAAACATGATGGTCAAAAAATTTACAGAAAGTCGATGTTTGATCGATTTTTTTTTGTGCCAACTCGAAAATTCAAGATATTGACCATTCCAAACTTATTAGGCCCAGGGAATTTGTATAACCTAGATTTCACCCAAAAAATGTGACGGTCTTAAAGTTTACAAAAAGTCGATGTTTGATCGGCTTTTTTTGCACCATCTCAAAAATTTAAAATATTGACCATTCCAAACTTATTTTGCCTAGGGATGTTGAATAAGCTTGGTTTCGCCAGAAAACATGATAGTCATAAAGTTTCTCCAAAGTCGATGTTTGATCGGTTGTTTTTGCAGCATCTCAAAATTTTAAAATATTGACCATTCATAACTTATTAGGCCTAAGGAAGTTGTATAACCTAGGTTTCACCAATAAACATGACGGTCATAAAGTTTGCGCAAAGTCGATATTTTTTTTAATTTTTTGCACCATCTCAAAAATTTAAAATATTGACGATTCCCTACTTATTAGGCCAAGGGAAGTTGAATAACTTTAGTTTTGCCAAAAAACGTTGCGGTCATAAAGTTTGCCCATAGTCGATGTTTGAACCATTTTTTCGTACCATCTCAAAAATTTAAAATATTATTCATTCCCAACTTATTATGCCTAGGGAAGTTGAATGACCTTGGTTTCACCACAAAACGTGACGGTCATAAAGTTTGCATAAAGTTGATGGTTGATCAATTTTTTTTGCTTCATCTCAAAAATTCAAAATATTGAGCATTCTGAACTTATTAGGCCTAGGGAAGTTAAATAAAATCGTACTCTATCACCATACAAGTGGAATATACTTTTTTCATTCATCCTAGGATCATACCACATATTAATGCTGGTCCTAGAAGAGATTACATAAGAAATATGTTTGATTAGCCAATTCTTTGCTTTCAAAATTCTTTTTCAAACAGCAGAATGATATGTTTTTACTGAAACTTCCCAAATTGATTCCTTGGATAGGTACCTAGAAGAAACTCATTGTGACCATAAGGATTTGTTTTGCAAGAGATCCAACAACATGCATGAAAGAACTGTTCTATGGACTGATCTGATTAACATTGCAAATTGTTGTCTTATAGTGCCTTGGATTGTTCTTAGTGACTTTAATACTGTTCAGTACATAAATGGAAAAGTGGGGGGTAAATCACTTTCAGAAAGCCAGCTTCAAAGTTTTAACGATTACATAGATATTGCTGCATTGATTGATATGAAATCTGTAGGGGATTGGCTTTCCTGGAGTAATTAAAGTGCTACCTACAGGAAAATTATGGCTCAACTCGATAGTGTCTGATTAATCGAGAATGGTTAATAGTTTCCCCTGATTTACTCCTGGAGTATGGTGCTCAGTTGTTCTCCGATCACTCTTCAATGTTTGTATATGCAGATAAAATAATACCTAGAGGCAAGAAGCCATTCAGATTCTTTAATATGTTGAGTACTCATCCTCAATTTCTCGAGGTTATCAGATCAGCTTGGAATG
This sequence comes from Musa troglodytarum, assembly GCA_023547065.1. Classification (NCBI taxonomy): domain Eukaryota; kingdom Viridiplantae; phylum Streptophyta; class Magnoliopsida; order Zingiberales; family Musaceae; genus Musa; species Musa troglodytarum. Next base: position 34,491,130 of record CP097511.1, read on the forward strand.
TTAATATGCATGGATCTCCCCCTTACATCTTATGCCAAAAGCTAAATTAAAATATAATTCTAAATAATTTAAACTAACATTCTTCAAGTCTTTTTCTAATGAGCTTTCCGGTGAATTTCCGGTGGACTTCCGACACTCCTTCAGATTTATTTCGGTGGACTCCCAACAAGCTCTCGGATTTTGTGGCGAGCTCAACGAGTCTTTGGCAAGCTTCTGAACCTTCTTGATGATCTTCGTGAACCTCCGACGATCTTTCCAACGAACTTTCGAAACCTTCGGCAAGTCCCTGATTCTATCTCTATTGGTTTCGGCAACACTTCCGACGATCCTTCGGACTTCCAGTGAACCCTCGAACTCCCAGCGAGCTTAATCTCCATAAATTGCTTTATTTTTCATCCTATAGTAGTTAATCCTATACACTTATCTCAACAATATGGATTAGAACAAATAATTCACCAATTGACTTCATCATCAAAATCCGAGATTCAACAATCTCCCCCTTTTTGATGATGACAATCAATTGATGATGGAGTTAATGTTAACTCCCCCTATCTATATGCTATGTAATGAGAAGGTAACAACACTTGAATTCAATCTTCTTGAATTCATTCAGAACCTGATAAGTTTCATTCATTAAACTTATCGTCATGCTTAACAAGCATGAATTTTCATCCATAAATATGAAACTTCATATTTTTCACAATGTCATGGCATGATATGCATTTTCTAGTCGAATGATAGACATTCATCATTTCGACAAGAGAAACTAATCACAAATTGAAATAACACAAGGATCAAATGATATCAATGAAGTGCACAAGATGATATCAAATGAAATAATAGCTTATCTTAAGAAAATTTACATTTTAAGCATTTGAGATATATTGCAATACATTGCGATGCTTTTAAGCATATTAATAATTTTTTATTTCAAAGCATGGCAAAAGCAATTTGTAATATGAACCATATAAGTTATTGCGATGTGATACGATACATGAAGTCATTTTTCATTCCAATATATTGCTACATATAAGTCATTTGTCATTAATTTTATATTTTTCCCCCTTTTTCATCAACAAAAAGGAGGTGAAGTAGCCACCGTAAGGTATCATACCACAAAAAAATTGAGTGGTCAATTATCAAGTATATGATAAATGAGTTGAACATAATACATGAATAAATCCAAACAATGTTTGGATCATTTTTATTTATGTTCATGAGATTCGAAAAAAAAAACATTAGAGTTTCAAAAAGCTCATGAAGAATTCATACATGAAAATTTAAGACTCAATTTTTGATTGAGAATTCAAGCATAGAATTGTGAAAGGATTGATCATTAAAGTCATTCATCAAAGATTTCATACTTTAAGGTAAACTCCATGAGAATGAGATGTCAAAGTTCATAAAACTTCAACGAATGAAATATATTAATATAAAAAATTTGAAGGAAAAAATTCGACATGGCATTCTTGTAGTGATTCATGAGGAGGAAGTCATAAAACCTTGAATTATACTGATTTGCACAAGAATAAAAATCAAAAATGAACATTTAAGAACTTAATTTTGCATAATTCATGACATTAATTTATGCATATGTTAAGCTTCATATAAAATGCAAGTCATGAAATATCTTTAGTCATACTTAAATTAGTTTTTACTACATCATTACTATTTAAAGAAAGAGGAAAACTCCATCATGAGAGCTTTCATCAAAATTATGATCGAAAGATAAAAATGAGAGCTCCATTATATAAAGATGTCATCAAAATGTGAAAATATAATATCAATGTGAAACTATCAAAACTAAAAATTTAATCATTTCATCAAAAGTCATGACATAACTCATCAAATGAAGAGGAGAATCAAAATAGAAAGATCAAAATGCCAAGATGATATTGTAAATATGTCATTAAAAAATGAAGAGATAATATTAAGATGATATAATCAAAACCGAAGTTGGAAAATTTTGGAAAAGAAACATACAACATCATGTATTAGAACAATTTAGCATGCCTAATTCTCTTCTAATGAAGTCAAATTGTTCTTCATTTAGGAGTTTTGTGAAGATGTCCGCTAATTGGTGTTTTGTATCAATAAATTCTAGAATGACATTATTATTATTGACATGATCTCATATAAAGTGATGCCTAATGTCAATGTGCTTAGTTCTAGAGTGTTGAATAGGATTTTTGGTTAGACAAATAGCACTTGTATTATCACATTTTATGGGAATGTTCTTTAAATAAATTCCATAGTCTTCTAACGTATTTTTCATCCAAACAACTTGTGCACAACATGCACTTGCAGCTATAGATTCGGCTTCCACCGTAAATAGTGCAACCGAATTTTATTTCTTATAAGTCTAAGAAACAAGTACATGTCCTAAAAATTGGCATGTTCCGGATGTACTCTTTCTATCTATTCTACATCCACCAAAATATGCATCCGCATAGGTTTTTAAATCAAAGTTATCGGATTTTGGATACCATAATCCTAGATTAGGAGTTCCTTTAAGATACCTAAGGATTCTTTTAACAGCTTTAAGGTGAGATAACTTAGGATTAGCTTGGAATCTTGCACATAGACCTACACTAAACATGATATCTGGTCTAGTTGTGGTGAGGTAAAGTAAGCTACCTATCATTCCCCTATATGTTTTTTGATCAAAATTTTCTCCACTTTCATCCAAATCTAACTTAGTGGAAGTACTCATTGGAGTATTTATAGCTTTTGAACCATCCATGTTAAATCATTTTAACAATTCTAATGTATATTTAGATTGATTAAGAAATATACCATCACTAAGTTGTTTAATTTGTAATCCTAAAAAGAAGGTTAATTCTCCCATTAGGCTCATTTCAAATTCATGACTCATACACTTGGCAAATGATTCACATAGTGATTCATCCGAAGAACCAAAAATAATATCATCAACATAAATTTGAACAATAAGAAAATTATTTTCAAAATGTTTGATAAATAATGTAGTATCAACCTTGCCTTTAGTAAAATTATTTGAAATGAGAAAGGAACTAAGCCTTTCATACCAAGCTCTAGGAGCTTGTTTTAGTCCATAGAGAGCCTTAGTTAATTTAAACATATGATTAGGAAGAAGAGAATTTTCAAATCTAGGAGGTTGTTCAACATACATTTCTTCGGAAATAAAGCCATTTAAGAAAGCACTTTTGACATCCATTTGAAATAGTTTAAAATCATTACTACTAGCATAGGCAAGGAGCATCCTAATGGCTTCTAATCTTGCCATAGGAGCGAAGGTCTCTTCATAATCGATACCTTCTTCTTGGTTGAAAACTTTGGCCACTAGTTTAGCCTTATTTCTAACCACAATACCACATTCAACTTGTTTGTTTCTAAATACCCATTTAGTACCAATAACTAAATGGTCACTAGGTCTAGGAACAAGCTTTCATACCTCATTCCTTTCAAATTGATTCAATTCTTCTTGCATTGCGATAATCCAAGAATCATCTTTCAAGGCATCATCAATGCACTTAGGTTTAATTTGAGAAAGAAAACCGACATGGGCATAAAAATTTTTAAGAAAAGAACGAGTTTGAACCCCTTTCGATGTGTCTCCTATAATTAACTCCTTGGGATGGGCATCTACATACTTCCATTCCTTAGGTAAGAAAATTTGGGAAGAAGATGCATCCAAGTTGCTATTTTGAGGAGAGAGTTCATTTAAATTCAAACCATCAAAACCAAAATCATCATCAAAATCTTTTTTCTTAAATTCAAAAATTTCATTAAAAACTACATGAATAGACTCTTCTATAACTAACGTTCTTTTGTTAAAAACATGAAAAGCTTTAGAAACGAAAGAGTAACCAAGAAATATGCCTTCATTGGATTTAGCATCAAATTTTCCTAAAGCATCCTTTTCATTTAAAATAAAGCATTTGCAACCAAAAACTTTAAAGTAAGAAATGTTGAATCTCGGATTTTGATGATGAAACTAATTGATTGAGGTTTATTGTTTAACTACGTTTTGAGTTACGCAGGTCTACTTTCGATCAGGATTAGACAGTTGACGCTGGAGGAATTGACGTTGCGCCGAGGTGATCACGCCAAGATATTGATGTCGAGCCGAGGTTCGGTCGACTATCGGCAGGAGGCTTCGTACGTCGGGCATCGGGCCAAGAAGAGCGTGTTGCGCCATGGATATCGAGGTTGCGGAGGTCAACCGTCGATTGAGCAACATGCCGCTAGAGAGGGCGATGTGCCAAGGATCGGACGGTTACCGACCAATGATGTGTCGCAACCGAATGTCAATTCACGCTTGTATTAACTATCTAGATCAAGTATAGTTTTTGGTGTTTGTTTGTGCAGGAGTAACTACGAAAGGGATGAAGACGTAAGCGAAATCAAGGGTCAAGTCAAGTGCGATGGATCGCTGGGAGTTCGAGAGTTTGACTAAGTTTGAAGATTCATTGGGAGTGCGCCGAACTAGCCGAGAACGAGTAGGAGCTTGCCAAGGGTTTTCAAGCTCACGAGGTTCGCCGGAAGTTCATGAGCTTGCCAAGAAAGATCAAAGCTTGCCAAAGAAGCTCGAGGAACTCGCCAAGATCATCGTGGAGTCCGAGAGCTTGCCGAGTCCGCGAGATGGTTTCCGAGGATCGCCTGAAGACCGCCTAAGTTTGCCTAAGCTCGACTAAGAAGACTTGACTTATGGACATTGTAATAGCTTAGGAATGTCTTTAAAATTCGTAGTTAGCACGTATTTTGGGTTAGGATTAGATAACCAAAGTAGGGGCCCATTGGGCCTTGATTAGATGAGTTTGGGCCAAAATTTTGGCCCAAACGAACCTACGTGCATGCTACACATGCTACTCTAGCAAAGGGCATCAGAGCCGGCATTCGTAGCCGGCTCATCAGAGCAAGCCATGTAGCAGGTTACCATAGCGTGGAACACGCTTGCGTAGCACCGCCTGTGCGGTGTAGCGTGTGGTACCGCTTGACTGCAGAAACATAGGAACTCCAAATTCACTTGAATTTGGAGCCCATTTTTTAATCCACTTTGGATCTATAAATACCCCTCCTTTCTCAGCTGAAAGGGGAACCCTTTGAGCAAAAATCTAAGTCTTGAGTTCTTGAGAGCCTTGAGAAATTGTTGTTTTGTTTGAGTTCACCTTCCTCTTCTTCTTGTAAGATCTTGTACAAGTGTGAACATCTTGTAAAGGGTTGTAAAGGGGTGTTGATCCTTCCTCCAAAGGAAGTGCTAGTGGAAGAGCGGGCCTCATCGTAAAGGGCTTCAAGAGTGGATGTAGGTCATTTGACCGAACCACTATACATCGCTGAGTTCATGAATGTGTGAGTTTTTACTTTGCTGCAAGTTGTCATTTCCTTTACACAAGTAATTGCCTCCAAGCTCTTTTCCGTCGAATCGAAATTTTCCTACGAACGTGTGCTTTAGTCTAAATCGGTTTCAAGAGCACGATTTTAATCCGCTGCACTAATTCACCCCCCCCCCCCTCTTAGTGCCTTTCTGATCCTTTCAAGAAACATTAGGTTTTTTGTTATTCCATAATTCATAAGGAGTCTTGGATAGAGATGGTCTTACTATAACCCTATTCATGATATAGCAAGCCATATTAACGGCTTCGACCCAAAAGTATTTGGATAAACTATGTTCATTTAACATGGTTCTTACCATTTCTTGTAAATTTCTATTCTTTCTTTTACTACATTTTGTTGAGGATTCCTTGGAGTAGACAAGTTGTGGTTATACCCAATTGATTCACAAAAATTTTGGAAATCATAGTTTTAGAATTCACTACCATGATCACTCCAAATCGATGAAATCATGAAACCCTTTTTGTTTTGAGTAAGTTTACAAAATTTAGAGAAACATTTAAAATAATCACTTTTATGAGCCAAGAAATAAATCCAAGTGTATCTACTATAGTCATCTACTATTACAAAGGCATATTTGCTACCTCCTAGGCTTATTGTGTCAATTGGTCCAAATAAATCCATATGGATCAATTGTAATGGTCTAGAGGTACTTATTTGATTCTTTGGCTTGAAGCTAGTTTTAATTTATTTTCCTAGTTGACAAGCATCACATACTTTATCTTTAATGAACTTAACATTGGGAATGCCTCTTACAAGTGCTTTGGATGTGATTTGATTGATTAGCTTCATGCTAGCATGACCTAATCTCCTATGTCAACGCCAAGCATCATCATTCAACATCAAAAAACGCATTTCACTACTAAGATTATCAATGTTGATGGTGTAGATATTATTTTATTTTAGCGCAATCATAGATGTATTATTGTGTGATTTTTTAATAATGCAAGCATTAGATTCAAATTTCACAACATATCCCTTATCACATAATTGACTAACACTCAAAAGATTATGCTTTAAACCATCTACCAATAACACATTATCAATTGAAAAAGTTGATTTGTTACCTATGGTTCCCTTGCCAATAATTTTACCCTTGTTATCTTTGAAGGTGACATACTCTTCTTCTTTACTAGTGAGCATAGAGAATTGAGATGGATCTCCGGTCATGTGCCTTAAGCATCCACTATCAAGATACCATCTCTTGCTCCTAGCTTGTGATGGTGAATGGTTCTACAAAGAGGATGGTTTTTAGGTACCCATTTGATTTTGGGTGCCTCAAATATTGATCTACTAACTTTGTCATTTAGCATTGAATTATTTATGGTTCCTTTAGGAACCCATATCAATTTATGTGGACTAATTTTCCTAAATGGACATTTGTAAACAACATGTCCGGATTTACAACAAAAATTACATTTTAAATGAGGTGATACATGTAATGTGTGTCCTTTAATGAAGGTGGTAGGATTTCAGTAAGATCCACTCATAAATCCAATTCCACTTTTATTTCTGACATGACCCTTATTTGCAAGGATCATGTCGAAGCCCTTACTACCGATCTTAAACTTGTTTAGGGTCTCTTTAAGTAGCAAGTTCTCATTTTTTATTGCTTCAAAGTGTTCACACTTAGAGCATGGGGTAAAGGAGTTTGGAAACTATCAAACTTATCTTATAATAAAGCATGCTCTTTCTTTAATAAATTGAACTTCTTACTAATAGTTCTACATTCATCAAATAATTCATGAAAAGCGATAGAAAGTTCATCGAAAGATAACTCTTCATTAAATAACTCACTAACCTCTTCTCCTAAGGCCATTAGCGCGAAGTTGGCCTCATCTTTATTGCTTACTTCTTCATCCTCAGAGTCACTTGAATCATCCCATGTAGCCTTCAATGCCTTCTTCTTCTTGAGTTGCTTCTTCTTGGCTTGGGAGCATTCATTTTTTAAGTGCCTTGGCTTCTTGCATTCATAACATATGACTTGGTTCTTTTTTTGTTCAAGTTTGTTTTTGGATTCATTTTTAAATTTACCCTTTTTAATGAATGTTTTAAATTTTCTAGTTAAGAGTGCAATGTCTTCATCAAAGTCCTCATCACTTGATATTCCTTTCAAGTGATCTTCTTGTGTTCTTAATGTCATATCCTTCTTGTTCTTTGGAAGGGGGTTCTCAAGCTCTTCATGAGCATGGCACATTATTTCGTAGGTCATTAGAGACCCAATAAGTTTTTTGAGAGGAAAAGTTTTAAGATCCTTGGCCTCTTGGATCGCCATAACTTTTGGATCCCAACTCTTTAGAAGAGATCTTAAAATTTTAGTTACAAGTTTAAAATTAGAAAAACTTTTACTAAGTGCTTTGAGTCTATTGAAACATCCATGAAGTGGGTGTACATATCTCCGATGGACTCACTTGGCTTCATTCGGAAAAGTTCATAGGAATGCACAAGAATGTTAATTTTGGACTCTTTCACTCGGCTAGTACCTTCATGAGTGATCTCAAGAGTATGCCAAATATCAAAAGTCAATTCACAAATTGAAACACAATTAAATTCATTTTTGTCGAGAGCGCAAAATAAGGCATTCATAGCCTTTGCGTTTAAAGCAAAAGTCTTCTTCTCCGATTCATTCCATTCGCTCGTCGGAAGAGAAGATTTTTGAAAACCATTTTCGACGATGCTCCAAAGCTCAAAATCTATGAAAATAAGAAAGATCCTCATACGAGTCTTCCAATACGTGTAATCCGACCCATTAAACATAGGCGGACGTGTAATGGAGTGACCCTCTTGCATGCCGAAATAGGTTATCTCTCTTAGGTTTTTAACCAAATATGAGAGTGAACCTTGCTCTGATACTAATTATTAGGATCGGAGAGGCACTAAGAGGGGGGGTGAATTAGTGCAGTGGATTAAAACTCATAAGTTTGAAACCGATTTTATAAATAGCTAGTTCGTATTGAGATTTCGATTCGACGAAGATGACTTAATTGTAGTAGCTTGAGTAAAGGAGATGAAAACCGAACGATTTGTAGCTAAGCATAGAAACGATTCAGAAATTTAAACACTCACACATTCAAGAACACCACGATGTATAGTGGTTCGGTCAAGTGACCTACATCCACTTTCGAAGCCTTCTTCGATGAGGCTCCCAACTTCCACTAGCAAATCTTGTTGAAGGAAGGACCAAATCCTCTTACAACCCTTTTACAAGTGGTTCACACACTTACAGATTTTTCAAAGAGAAGAGGGAGGTGAACACTAGCTATCGAAAACAAGGCTTTACAAAGCTTTTGCTCAATTTCTAACTCTCAAAAGGTCTTTCATAAGAAAGGAGGATATTTATAGACCTAAGATTCAAATTTGGGCTCCAAAATTTGAATTTTGGTTTTCTGATGGTGCACCATCGCTGGTAGTCACGCTAGTGTTATCGACAATGTACTTGGCGATTCCACCGCTCAAGGCAGTAGTGCCACCGCCCGATCTCTCGGGTGCTGGGCGGTGCCACCGCCTAGCTCTCGGCCACTGGGCAATGCCACCGCCTAGCTCTCGGTCATTGGGTGGTGCCACCGCCCAAACCATTCAGCAAAGCTAAATGGGCCTTATTCTCGGCCCAAATCAACCCAATAAGGGCCCGGTTGGCCCTTACATAGTTTAGACAGGATTATTTCCTAATCCTTAACCTAATTACATGCTAACTACTAAATTGAAATATAATTCTAAGCAATTTAAACTGACATTCTTCAATTCTTCTTCTGGCGAGCTTTCCGATGGACTTCCAACACTCCTTCGGATTTATTCCGGCGGACTCCCAGCAAGCTCCCGGATTTTGTGGC